>JAODPA010117386.1:2125-15842 GCA_025585075.1 Nepenthes mirabilis
TATATTAGAGTTTTGCCTAACACGGTATGGCCCGGAGGCACACCCAGCCCTACACAGACAGGCCAAGTGCCATGCTAGGTCATGACATTTTTATCCTGTGCCACGTTTACATACAATCAACTCAAAAGAATGTCGGAACATTAGTTGAAAGGATTGTTTATGTTACTTTGTTGTTTGAGTCCTCTACATATTTCTTATATTTGCGCAATACCCTGTGCAACCAAGCAATATAAATTTGCAATTTTCTAGAAAAAGGAAAAGCACCCCATGCCCTCTGGAAAAGATTTCTAACATTTTTATTAGGGTGATTTGGATCAAATTTGGATTCTTTGTCGCTAAAATTTCTTTAACTCCTCAAGCAAGGCCATGGCACATGGAAAGTTCTATTTGTTGTGCATCTTTTGGAGGATCTTGGTTTAAAAGTCCAGTGCTTGTGTCATGACCCCAGTATAAGTATAAAATAAATTATTAATAAATAAACTCAATATAAATTTTAACAATTGATTTGAACTCAAATATCGGGTTAGACTTAATAAACTAGCAAATCCAAAACAGATGTGACATCCATAATCGACAGCAGGTACAAGATCGAACTAATCCTGTTTGTCTCCAAATAAACAGTATAACAACTTGCTTTTTTAAAATTTATCTGTAAGGAAAAGTATTCAACAATTTTCCCTACCAACAAGATCCAAAATCTATACAAAATCTAACTGATAAATATCCCCAAATATACAAACAATCATAAATCAAAACTAAACAATAGTCTCAACATAAATCTCAAATATAAATCTAAATACAAATAAATAATAAAGTCTTCAAATCTTTTTTGTCCAAATTTTGCAAGTAATTCAACGGTCCCCTAATTTGAAAGGTCAAAAAATATGACAAATTATGAGCCTAAAGTTTAATAAATATATGTATACTATACAAATTATATGTATAAATTAGATAGAAGGAATGAAAAGTTTTAAACATCATGTGAAAATCCAATATGTCAAAATATTCTAAATCGGTAATCCAAATCATGATATCGTACGTTAAAATTCGTAATAAATGTACAAATATTAAATAATCTAAATATACAAAATATTCTAAAGTCCAAATCACATGATTCCAAAAGATTCAAATGTCTAAAGTCGGATAAATCCAAATACCATGTCAAATCTGCAAAATCTCAAAAGGCCAAACATTTCAAATACTAAATATGATACAGGTAAAAATTTTAAAAATCTAAAACATGTTAAAACTAAGAATAAAGAGCCAAAAGGCTAATTTTGAGAAAGAGTTACACATATTTCTGTTAACAATAGACCAAAATACCACTATTTAAACTTATAGGTGGACCATTCAATTATACTTTATAGACGGGATCAAACGTCACCTTTTTTTGCCACCCGTAGGAATAGATGTAGTCCTTAAATGAGCCTAATATGCTACGCATCTGAATATATTATTCCGTCAATTTCTTACGTTTTCAATGAAAATAATAAACGAGAGACTCTATAATAAATATTAAAACTTTGCCACTATGTAGAAAAAATATAAAACTTTCTATCGATTGCATCTGCGGATTCTGAGCGCTGTACGGATAAGGATCCAAGTATGTCCGCGGGTAGGGAGCGCTCAGATAGAATCCATGCAACACAAAGAACGAGGATGTCCGTTTCTGGATGAGGACGTGTTATGAGATGTAGAGAGAGAGGGAGTACGGGGACAATAATGCACGATGTTTTTACGTGAAAAATTTTCTCGTAAAAGAGAAGGAAATACCACGGGACTCTGGGTCTGAGAACTTGTATCACTATTACGTTTGATTACACGAGAGGACGAGATTATGGAGGAGTGAACCGATGGCACCAAGCCTTTTCTGCTTCTTCTTTCTCTCTCTATAGCTGTTACACAAGTGTAAATGTTGGAAATCCTTTGTTTGGTAGATAGTTAATGTATATATAGTGGGTGAGTCCTCCTACGTGGAATATCCAAGTGGGGCTTACATGTCCAGGAAATCCTGCCACTGGCTCTGCAGATCTACCTTGCCATGTCAAGGACATTGCGTGCATGCGGGCTTGATGAGACGTCCATACTGTAGTGAATGCGCATGCTGCTGCAGGCCATCATTCCTTCTGTGGTTTGACAGGGTCAGCCACCAAATCCCTAGCACGCAGATTCTGCAGGCGTGGTGGCCCCCGAGAACCATCCTTGAGTCCACGGGCCCTGATGGACTTCGAGTCCATTGCGCCATTTGGGCCGACTCGACTGCCTGGACCTCCGGGCCTACTAGGTCTCTGTGGTACTCGGGTCCAACTCATGGGAATGGATCCTTCTACTGGGCCTTGGGTGTCAGTACCTATCACTTGCCCCCCATGCCAAACAGATTTAAGGATTTCAACCTTTTGGCATGTCCACTGGTCGCGGACAAATTTCTCACGAAGGCTTTCTCCACTGGAAGTCCGCTCGTGCCTTTGCTCCGTGGTGCTGTTCAGCTATTGCTTGAAGTTGGCGTCCACTCTTCTTTTTTGTGAATGTCTGCGGATATGGTTGGAACCAAAAGCCCGGGGGCATGTTGACCGAAATGTCCGAGAACATTTTGAGACTTATAGTCTGACAAATGTGTCCGGAGAAATTTTGAGGTTAGTGGTCTAGCCCAAATGCCCGAGGAAAGTTTGAGTTCTAGACACCGGTGGTGCCACTAAGTGACACTGTTAGCCACGTACGTGTCCGCGTCCAAAAATGTCCTCGGGTTTTTTGGAGACCAAAAGCTTCGATGAAAGCGCGCCTAAGAACTTCCTTTGAGTCCGAGACGCTGGCTTGTGCCGTCATTTGTGCCATTAAAGGGCAATAAATGCACATTGACGCTGCCTTGGAAATATAAGGCCCACCATCTCCGGCAGCGTATGGAAGGCTGACATGTGGCTAGGGTAATGATGGAGCGCGCCTTTGAACTTCACAACCTTTTTCAAATAATCTCTCTGCCTTCACTTTTCACCACGCAACCCCAAGGTCCTTCTCTTGAACCCTTTGGCTGCGTTTCTATCTTTCAACTTTCCACTTCTGCATTTTCTCTGTTCTTTTCTTCAAGCTTTCATGGCACTCGGAGTGAAAGACATTGCGTCTTCCCTTTCTCTGGCCAGGCTCGAAGCCATCTGTGTGAAATACGACATTCTAGACTCGATGGTAATGGTGGTGCCAAATGCCCATGAGAGGGCTTGCAGCCTCCTGATGGCTTTATCACCGTCTACGAAGTCTACTTCAAGAGTGGGCTTCGTTTCTCTACTTCCATGGAGTTGTTTGTCATCATGAGGGAACTCCAAGTAATATTTGTCATGCTGCAGCTTAGTGCCATCAGGTATCTCGTGTCTCTTTGTGTCTTTACTCGCTGCCATGGTGAATTGCTTGAGGTCTCAATGGTGAAGGTTATGTTCCGATTCACTCATAACCAAGATTGGATAGTTGCCACTCCACGTCCCAAGTTTGTTGTTATGAGTGGCGGAAATCCTGATTCCACAAAGAGGTGGAAGGATAAGTTTTTTTTCTTGGGGGTCGGTTGAGAATTGGCCCCTCTCCAACGATTGGGGCAATGTGGCTGCTGAACATTGCTCGGATGCCACCAATGTGGAGAGGGGGGCCGCCAAGGTGCTCACGAACTTGGTGTTGGCCAACCTTGGTACATTTAATGAAAATAAGACGAACATTTGACTGTGACCTGAAAACTTGGCGAGGGCGAAGTGGGGGACCCAGTTCGAGGGCGAAGTGGGGGACCCATTTCGAGGGCTTAAAGACGAACATTTGACTGTGACCTGAAAACTTGGCGAGGGCGAAGTGGGGGACCCATTTCGAGGGCTTAGGCGCCCCACTGCTCCTGCTGTGAAGAAGAAGAAGAAGAAATTGAAGAAGGAGAGATCTTTGAGGATCAAGGAGTCGTCCGAGAGGCCAAGGAAGAGTCACCGGACTGAGACTTCGAAGTGTCCGGCGACCACTGTTGTGTCCTCCTCTTCCGATGATGACGACGCCCTGATTGAGCATCTCATGAGGAGGCCGAGATCTTCCCTGGCGGCGCTAGCTTGAGGAGTTGCAGGTGTCGGATCTTCAGTTATTGCTGAGTCTTCTAGGCAGCCTTTTGAGGCCGCGGACCTATCGACGGAAATACTTGTTGTCTAGCCTTCCCTTGATGAGCCAATGCCTGATATCCCTTCTGTTTTTACTGGTGAGATCTCGGAATGGATTGATAACCCATTCGAGGACACTACTGAGGGACAAGCAGTGAGGGAGGCTGAGGAAAGTCGTGCCGCGGAGCTGCCTGCTGCGGAGACTGTTGAGCTCTCTTGCCTTGCAATCCAAATTTTCAGTCCACTAATGACTTTGTTCGCTGCCTTTGATGAGCCCCTAGTCGAGGACAGCGAAGAGACTTCACGAACAGCTGAAGCACAGACTGGGGCCAGGGCCAGTCTTGGATAAAGTTGCCTTCACACCCGAGGCTAGAGTTGAGGTTTTTGTGATGTAGGGGGCTGCAGCCACAGAGCCCGAGCAGCTAGAAGCTCCCAGAGATGACAGCACTTCCAGGAGCTCTATTGTGACTAAGGTACTCATTTATCCTCCTTCAGGCTTTTGTTCTCTTCGGTTCATGTCTTAATGACTTGTCTTGCTTTTGGCAACTTCAGGAGCTGGCCGGTAGCCTTAGCATAATCATTAGTGAAGTCGCCCAGTCTTACGTAGAGCTAGAAGCTTTCAGGTCCTTAGGGGAGCACGTCCAAAGTCTAGAGCTCGAGCTCGCTGAAGCCCAAAGTAGAAATTCCTCCCTTGAAGGCTTGCCGAGGGAACTGGAGCGGCTAAACATCTCCCTTAGAGGCAGGAATCTACAGCTGGAGGAGGAGCTCAGAACCTCGCTGAAGCCCACGGACATAGGACCAGCTTTGGAGCGTAAGTACTGGGATGCCGTTAGCATGTGCCGCCGGGTCATGAGGTTTTTGGTTCCGAGTTTTCCCGTTGCCCTATTTGATCCTTGGAATGCCAGTGCTCAGCGCAAGAATGACTTGGTTGGCCTCCTGGAAAGATGGAGGACCCCTGGACCTTCTCAATCAGGACTTTCCAGTAAGCCAAAATCCTCTAGTGAGCCAGGATCCTCGAAGCAGCTGGGAGCCTCAGGACAGCCAGGGACCCTAGAGCTTTAATGATTTTGGTTGTTCATTTTGTTTTTTTGGGTACCTGTATACTGTTGTGCACAAGTTGTATATATGAATAAAATTCATTTTATTTCACTGCAACCCCTTTGTTTGTTTTACCTGGACTGCTTGAGTGTTTGGTTCTTTTATGACTTGCTGTAAAGAAACTTAGTCTTTCACTAGCTAACAGCCTGGATCCTTTGACCGCCTTAGGCTGAAGATGCTACCTCTAGGGTCGTTGTATTCTTACTGTTTTTAGCCCCCTAAGTTTTTGGGTTCAACTTCTAGGGTTGCTTGGCGTTGTCGCCAAGTTTTAAGTTCGCTTTCACACGGGCCGCTCGAGCCAAACCGATTTTTAAGTTCGACATCTCGGGCTGCTCAGTCACAGCCGAGTTTTTAAGTTCGACTTCTTGGGCCGCTCGATCACAGTCGAGTTTTGAGTTCGACCTCTGGAGCCGCTCGGCCACAGCCAAGTTTTAGAGTCGGTGAAAGGGACTCTTTCACCTGACTTAGAGGCAGCCTAGGTCTTGTAAATTAATGAAATGAAATGTAATCATTCGATGAAATGCAAGACGGATAATAAGTAAAAAGAAATTTTATTATATTAACAAAACGTGTTACAAGCATATCGCGTGATGCATTTTGCCTTACCTGAGCGTCTGTACGTACACTTATTAATAATATTTTTTGAGGTGTGCGGCATTCCACGTCCGTGGGACTAATCTGCTTTCTTGGGTGCGCAATTTGTATACCCCATTCCGAAGGATGGCCGAGACGAGGAACGACCTTTCCCAATTTGGGAAGATTTTATTCTGGCTGGTGTTTTTACCCGTGGCCTCAACGTTCCTTAGCACTAGGTCTCTCACTTCGAATCGTCTTGCCTTTACCTTCTTATTATAATATCGTGCTACCCTTTGTTAGTACGCCACGGTTTTTAGCCTTGCAAGGTCACGCACTTCCTCGAGTGGATCGAGATTCTCACAAAGTCTCTGATCGTTACCGCTCGGATCGAAGCACTCAACTCTAAGACTTGACAGTCTAACCTTCACTGAAATGACTGCCTTCACCCCATAGCATAGGCTGAAGGGTGTTTCTCTTGTGGGCTTCCTCAGTGTCGTTCTATATGACTAGAGAACGAACAGCAATTCGTGCACCTATGAGCCCCCAGAGTGTTCTAGCTTTGTCTTTAGTCCATGTAAGATCGTACGGTTCGTGACCTCCATTTGGCCATTGCTCTGCGGATATGCAATTGACGTGTGGACCAGTTTTATTCTCAGGGTAGTACAGTACTTGGTGAACTGCTTTCCCGTGAACTGAATCATATTGCCAGTCACAATACACTTGGGAATCCCAAACCTGCACACAATGTTTTGCCGGACGAACTCTATGGCCTTCTGCTCCGTGATTCTTGCTAGTGGCATAGCTTCGATCCATTTAGTGAAGTAGTCTATCCCAACAATCAGGAACTTTCTTTGCCCAGCTGCTGTTGGAAGAGGCCTGAGTATGTCTAGCCCCCATTGAGCAAAGGGCTAGGGTGATTGCAGTGCTTGAAGTTCTGTGCGGGGTTGGTGAACCATGTTGCCGTGGACTTTGCAGCTTTCACATTTACGTACGAAGTCAATGGCGTCATAGTTCATGATTAGTCAGTAGTACCCTTGCCTTATGAGCTTGAAAGCGATGTTCTTTCTCCCAATGTGTGATCCACAAATTCCAAGTGCATTTCTTGGAGGGTATAGCCTACCTCATCGGGAGTGAGACACCTTAGATAGGAGGCTGAGAATCCACGCCGGTACAATTGGCCGTCTATAACAGTGTACTAACCCGCCGTCTTCTTCACTCTCTTGGCTTCATCCACATCCTCGGGCAATGTCCCATTGAACAAATACTGCAAGTAGGGAGTCATCCAGTTGTTAGCACTCGAGACCTGCATCACTTCTGGCTCAGGATCTTCGATGCTGGGCTTGTCAAGGACCTCGCGCATACATTGGGTATATTGCTCTGGGTCTCCGAATGCTGCTACCCTTGTCAGCAAGTCAGTTTTCCCGTTCTCTTCTCTTGGGATGTGGACAATTTCTACCTTTTCAAAGTCCATGGTCAAACTTTTGATCTTTGAGAGGTATTTGGAGAGGTGTGGGCTATTGACCTAAAAATGTCTGCGGACTTAGTTGACGACCAATTCCGAGTCGTTGTAGACAACCAAGCTTTTGGCAGATTGTTCCTTGGCTAACTGGAGTCCTGCTAGAAGTGCCTCATACTCCGCGGCGTTGTTGGTTGCTGGAAACCATACGATCATCGAATATTTTATCTTCGACCCATCAGGCGTTCTTAGCACAGCAGTGGCTCCACAACCATCTTTCATTGAAGAGCCGTGTACAGCGTCCATGTCGGCGTGTCACTTGGCCCATTTGCATAATGAAGGCCTAGATTACCAAGGGTCGGGGCTATTGTTTCGATGCTAAAGTCTGCCAGGGCCTGTCCTTTTAAGACCGGTCTCAGACGAAATTCTATGTCAAACTCTCCCAATTCAATGGCCCACTTGACCAGTCGTCCTGATATCTCAAACTTCTGTAGGATAGCTCTCAAGAGCTGATCAATTAGGACTACAACTTTGTGCTCCTAGAAGTATGGTCTTAGTTTCCGAGCAGAGTGCACGAGCCCCAAAGCTACTTTCTCTATTTGGGGATACCTGGTCTTTGTGTCTATTAGGGTTTTGTTCACGTAGTACACAGGCTGCTGCCTTCGTACTGCTGTCGTACCAACACTGCACTCAAGGCCGCGTTGGACACAACGAAAGACAAATGTAGCTCTTCGCCTGGCTAGGGAGAAGCTAAGAGAGGAGGGTTCGACAGATAGTCTTTGAGTCCTCGGAACGCCTCCTCATAGTCATTGCTCTACTGGAAGCTACTGGATTTCGTCCCTCTTAAGGCCTTAAAAAATAGCAAGTACTTCTCGGCCAATTAGGCCAACAAGGTAGAGAGAGCAGCGATCTGTCTAGTGGGCTTCTGGACTTCTTTCACTGTCCGAGGGGATTTCATCTCAAGGATGGCCTTGATCTTTTTTGGATTCGCCTCAATCCCTCGATGTAAAACAATGTATCCTAAGAACTTTCTAGACGCCACTTCAAACGTACACTTAGCTGGGTTGAATTTCATGTGATGGGCTCTTAGGACGCTGAAGGTTTTGTCTAGATTTTGGATGTAGTGGTCAGTTATTTTGCTTTTAATGAGCATGTCATCTACGTAGACTTCCACATTCCGTCCGATCTGGTCCTGAAACATCTTATTCACGAGCCGCTAATAAGTCGCACCCACATTCTTGAGGCTGTAGGATATGACTTTGTAACAGTATGTCCCCTGGTCCGTCATAAATGATGTGTGCTCCTCGTTTTTAAGGCTCATCCTTATTTGGTTGTAGCCCGAGTACGCATCCATGAAATTTAAAAGTTCATCGCTGGACGTCGAGTCTACAAGTTGATCAATTCTGGGCAGAGGGAAGCTATCCTTAAGGCATGCTTTATTGAGGTCCATGAAGTCCATGAACATCCTCCACTTCCCATTGCTCTTCTTCACCATGACCATGTTTGATAGTCAGTTTGGGTACTGCACCTCCCGGATGAATCTAGCATCCAGAAGTTTCTTTGCTTCCTCTCGTATGGCTACCAGTTTCTCTACAGACTAATTTCTGTGTTTTTGTCGGACGAGTCTGTCACGGGAATCTAGGCCCAGCTTATGGATCCATTATTTTAGTTGGGATTCCTGGTATGTCACTTGGCGCCTAAGCAAAAACGTCCAAATTCTTTTAAAGGAAACTGATAAGCTGGTCCCGGACCGACCGAGGCAAAGAGTTTTCTATCTGGACATACTTCTTGGGATCTCTGGGATCCAATGGGACTTGGACAGTTGGCTCCCTGGGCTGTGCTTGCTCCAATGTCGCTTCGTCTCGTTGGTCAAGGTCTTCAAGAGGCTGGGGAAGAGGTGTCTGCGTGACTTGGGATAAGTAGCATGTCCATCCGGCAGCTTAGTCTCCGAGGACCTTCCCAATCCCAAATGGAGTTGGAAACTTTATCTTTAAATGTGGGATGGAAGTGACAGCATCGAAGGAGGTCAAGTAAGGACGTCTGAAGATTGCATTGTGAACTAACGAAAGGTCTACTACCAAAAAAGTGAGAACCTTAAACGCCATCCTCGGGTACGTTCCAATTGTGACTTCCAGCTAGATGACACCCTGAATCGGAATTGGCTCATTATCCAGTCCGTAGAGTGGTCATTCGGTTACTCTCATTTGACTTCTCTTAAGTTTCAATTTAAAATAAGTATCAAGATAAAATAAATTCCGTGAACTTCCATTATCAATAAAAATGTGTTTCATCTAATAGTCATTTACTCCATCCGAAACAAGTACGGTTATATCCAATGGGTCAGAATGGCGGAAAGTTACGCGGGCCATGTTTTCGTTACTAAAACTAATAACTTCATCCCTATCTCCTACCCAAGGTCTCTTTGCTGTAATGATCTCCCGAGTGTTTTCACGCGTCGGGCGAGTTGATATCATGTTAACAATCCCCGTGGCTACTCGGTTCCTTGGAAAGTCTACCTCCTCGTCACCTGCTATTCCGAAGGTTAGTCCGGGTCTTTGCAGGAAACAGTTAATGTAAGCCCTCCTTATTAGTTCCTCAATCTCCTTTTGTAGCGCCCGGCATTCCTCCGTACTGTGGCCTCCACTGCGATGGAAATGGCAGTACTTTGACTGGTCTCCACGGTTTGGATTTTTTAGCTCCTTGGACTACTTTAAAAACTTCTCGTCTCGAATCTACATCAGGATATTTATACAAGTGTCATTCAGGGGAGTTAGGCTCACGGGCCTAGGCTCCCTTCGAACGACCTATTCAGACTTGTGCTGCTTCTTCATTGCCTAGGGACCGTGATTGTCCCTGCCTTTTCTCTTTCCTTTTACCGCCCTCGGGTGAAAGTTCTCGTCCTTCTCTGGCCTCTTCAGGTCGTTAGCTTCTTCGGTCACAATGTATGCTCTTGCTACGGCCACGGCCTCGGCCTCTGCGAACATCCGGGATCCTTTGTGGATGAGGTACTTGAAGAAAGCTCCTCCCCTCAGGGCAGATAAAAACGCGTTCAGCTTTACCCCGTCAGCTAGCTTCTGGATCTGCCTAACCTCGACTATGAAACGAGCCAGGAATCCCCTCAGACTTTCCCTGGCGCCTTGCTTCACGCGAGTAAGGTACCAGGGCTGCTTCTCAATCCTCCTACTGGAGGCGAACTGCGAAAGGAAACTTGTTGCCAACTCGTTGAACGATTGAATGAAATGGGCCGGCAATCCGTAGAACTGCACTCTCGCATCTCCTTTGAGCGTCAACGGGAAGTATTGACACATGGTCATTTCGTCCAAGCCTTGGAGGCTCAGATGCTCATGGAAATGATCGAGATTGTCCATGGGATCAGCGCTCCCGTTGCACGTGTCAAGGTTTAGCATCTTAAACTTCGGGGGGAGTGGCCTCGTCCGAATCTCCGCGGCAAATGGAGACCGGCGTAGGTCAGTTCCACCTCCATTGTCTCCACCAAAGACTCGTTGCCAGACTTTTTCCATGTTCTCTTTCACGTGGAGTGGAGCCACCATCTTCTTCTCGTCGAGGTAATTCCTCAACTCATAGTGGTTTTGGACTGCTCGCGGCTCTTGGTGCCCATAACCTTGGGAGGGGCTTTGTCACGAGGAGCTGCCCCTCGGGTGGCAGGCTCCTAATTATTGCGGATGGATCTAGGATTTTGCCTTTCTGGGCTCTCCTCTTGGACCCGAGGACCTAAGCGACATTGCAGTCGTTGAGGGACTTTACTGCTTGAGACAACTTGAGTCATCGGGCCTTTATGTTGGCTGGCTAGCTTGCAGGGGTTTTTTTTCCCTTTGCCCCCGTTCTGGGATGTCGCGGACTGGGAGGCCTTGAAGGCACTCCCTTGAACTGCTCGTCCATTTTTGAGCAGAGGGTATGGATGGCTTTGGACATGCCGTCCATTCTTGCTGCCAACACCCATACGTACGGGTTAGGGTGATCTTCTATCCTGATGCATGCTGTAGGACCGTTGCCATACAAGGCAGCATCTCTGACAGGAGCACTGGCTTGTGCTCTCGTGTTCACTATTTTCTTACTTATAGGAAACTTCTGGAAATTGCGGAAAACTAACTTTTAATTGATTCTCACAAACGGTGCTAATGTTATGCCCACGGATTCTGAGCGTTGTACGGACAAGGATCCAAGTATGTCCGTGGGTAGGGAGCGCTCGGATAGAATCCATGCAACATAAAGAACGAGGATGTCTGTTTTCAGACGAGGATGTGTTATGAGATGTGGAGAGAGAGGGAGTACAGGGACAATAATGCACGATATTTTTACGTGAAAAATCTCCTCGTGAATGAGAAGAAAAAATCACAGGACTCTGAGTCCGAGAGCTTGTATCACTGTTGCGTTTGGTCACAAGAGAGGATGAGATTATGGAGGAGTAAACTGACGGCACTCAAGCCTTTTCTCCTTCTTCTTTCTCTCTCTATAGCTGTTACACAAGTGTAAATATTGAGAATCCTTTGTTTGGTAGATAATTAATGTATATATAGTGGGTGAGTCCTACGTGGAGTGTCCACGTTGGGCTTGCGTGTCCAAGAGATCTTGCCACCGACTCTGCAGATCCACCTTATCGTGTCAGGGACGTTGCATGCATGCGGGCTTGATATGACGTCGATACTGTAGTGATCATGCGTGCTGCTGCGGGCCATCATTCCTTCTGTGGTCTTATAGGGTCAGCCACCAAATCCCTGGCACGCCGATTCTGCAGGCGTGGTGGTGCTCGAGAACCATCCCTGAGTCCGCGGGCCTTGATGGACTGAGTCCATTGTGCCACTTGGGCTGACTCAATCGCCTGGACCTCCTGGGCTTCTTGGGCTTATTGGGTTTCTATGACACTAGGGTCCAATTCAAGGGAATGGATCCTTCAACTAGGCCTTGGGTGTCAGTACCCATTACTATCTTAAGGAAAAATATAAACTCATATCAAATCAAAATAAAGTCTTGACCAAGCACTTACACGAACTATCACATGTAAGGCCAAATACATAAAATTCATGACTTTTTTTTTTTCAATATATAAATATAATATCTCAAAATATTTACTCGGGGTGTAAAAAGTGAACAAATCTTTTAAACTTTTGGTAAAACTGAACAAAATTTTAAAATACTCGGTGAAAAATACATGCATACATAACAATATTTAAAACATGCGGGTATAAGGTGACATTCATGTCTGATAAAAGCAATAATGTAAGAAAAATTGAATAATATATGAAATAGATCAAAAAACGGTTTGAAAATACTTGTTTTTAATCTCTAATATACCAAATCTGACTCAATAAAATTTCAAAGAGGCTTTCCCCTTCATTCTCTCTTCTTTTCTTCTTCTTCCCCTCTTCTCTTTCTCTCTCTTCCCTCCCTTTATCACTTGAAATGACTGTGCATAGGCGCAAGCTACCTTAAATATAAAAACCGATGCACAGACGCCAGATAGGCATGCATCAAGCGCAATGGGAAAACTCCAGACAAGCATGAAAGCAGCTTAGGTGCTGACATTTTGTCTCAACTATGCGTGAGAGCTGCAATAGATGCCACTCATTTGCCTGAAATATGCATTAGTGCAAACATAGGTGTACCTCAATCGCCACTACACTGTCTAAACCGCGCACGAGTGCTCCAAAGGCGCCCATTAGGTGTAGCCGTACTATCCAAAATACGCATAAGCTTAGGACATATGCGAATCAGGCGTCATCTTGCTTCTTCTAAAATCTAATTTTTTTCAATTTTCATTATACAATTGTTTTCCAAATTAATCAAGAATTATCATATTAATGTTATAAATTATAAGTGAAAAATTGGACTTTACAGCTTTCATCTACAATAAACTGAGTTTTTTTATAGGACAGTGATAATAGAGCTAATATGTACTAAATAATGTTTTTGTTCCTGATTAGTGCCTAGCTACATTGTCGGAGAATCTGAAGTTGAAGCTTCTAAAGAGGGTCGGAGTCTAACAGATTTCAGATATGCTTGCCTTGGTTACTCGGTTTATTTGAATGACAAAGATGTCTCAGCTGATGGCCAGAAGCCACGAGCAGAGTTGCCCGTCTGTGTTGGTCTTGAGGCATAGTTCTTTTTCCCTATGCACGCTGCCATTCTTATAGATCATTGAATTTGCTCAAAATTGGTCTCTTACAAAAAGCATTTTTGTGGCAGGTTATTTTTTAGAAAATAAAATGAAATAAAAATAGATGCACATATTCAAATCTTAGATTTTCATGGACCTGTTGCAATCAAATTTGTGCATGCAACTATATCCTGAAAAAAGGACACTATTGTTTATAGATGCTCATTGTTTGTTTTTTTCCTAAGAAGTGTAGATACTAACATGGGACATAAATATGACATGATACTGATATGTCGACATACTATTTTTCTAGAAATATGGACACATTAACCGAAAGTATAGCTTATTACTTTTCAAATTAAT
>JAODPA010117397.1:5552-18621 GCA_025585075.1 Nepenthes mirabilis
AAAAAAAAGGAAAAAGAGAAACAAAAGCAAAGAGGTAATTCATCTGGAAAAGTCAAGCTGTGCAAACTACATTTATGAAGCAATAGGTTAAGCTCTTGGTGCCCATACATCTTTTGTCCCCCATTGAATGAAATACCCCATGCAAATGCAAAGTTTATTCATCAAGATCACCTTCAGAAAATCAAGTTATGTGCACAGAAACTATTCAGTATATTATTCACCAAAAGTACAATATAGTTTGAATAATAAACTCCCCGAAAGAAATCATACAAGTGGACTATTTGATGATCTGAGGCAATCTGCAATTATATGAACTCATAACTCTGGAATTCAAACTTGTAACAATAACTTTTATTAACTATAAAAATAGGTAGTGGAATTAGTAAAAACTCCAGTTATGCCACAGTATAGTTCTACAGCAATGACCTGATCCCTAATAAAAGTTTATCAAAACAACAAACCTCGGGATGAAGGTAGCGTTGAATGGGAAGGTGGAGATGGTGGAGTTGCAGGTACCATTAAATTGTTATTACCCTCAAAACTGCGACGCAATGACACAACAATGGCAATAGAACTTTTCAGGTAACCTCAGATAATGGAACTCCTTAAAGATATTGTAGGGTGGGAGTTGCAATTCACCTGACAGGGGTAAATTTTGAAAAAGATCCACTAAATGGAACAACTCCTGTTAGGTTGTTGTATGAGAAATCACTGCATTCCACATTCCAGGAATGAAACATTGCTTCATGTTAGATTCCCATAAGAAACAAGCATGTTCAATTCTCTCTCATAATACAGCAACTTGCTCAACGTAAATGGAAGTAAAAGAGTGGTAAAAACAGGGCGTTAACTTGATACTCACATGACTTGCAATGATAAAATAGTAGTTAGTGACATAGGAATTCTTCCTGACAAGCTGTTGTTGTTAAGACGCCTATCCTTGCAAAAAATCATAGAATAGAAACATGGTTAAAATAATCACCATGATAGTTCACCAAGAAGTGTACACTTTTCTGATGGTGCCTCACGGCCTCAGTTTACATGGAAAGGGCTCAGTTGAGACCCCAGGATCAAGAGAGTCACAGGTCCATCAACTATCCCCCCCCCCTCCCAAAAGAGTGTACATAATTGCCTCAAAAAATAAAAGAAAAAAATAGAAAGTTCATCTAAAACAATAATCAAGATAACCTCTACTCTTGGCAATCGGACAAGTCAGGTGAGTTTTATCTGAGTTGGTGTTAGACATCAACCATACCTACCCATTCATTTATGTAGTTTTTGGTAATGAAAAATCCTCACCCCCTCGTCCTAGACTTCGATCAAACTCTAAGTGCATGCCTCGCCAATAAAATCCATACACCAGGTAAGTTAGGCACACGGCAACCAAAATTGAACATGTGACCATAAACCCTGCAACACCCTAAATTACTCTTGCCAACTGCATACATTAAATCACCTAAATCAAGCTACATACATCAAATCCATACCCAATCCAATATGTTGAGACAGGTGAGGAATATTTTCATTTTAAATGTAAATTATATATAAAAAATCCTTTACTTCGGAAATTCTCTCTTAAAACTTTTATTTACTTTATGAGTTATTGAGAAAAACACATGCCAGAAACTTCAAGAAAGCTGCAATTTGCAAAAGATGGAACTATGTACACGAGATTGAACCTTGATATACCTCAAAACAATACATTTCTATTATCGTGAGATATATTGGTACCTGAGGGCATTTGAGTGGAATGGAGATACTTGACAAGGACTCAATTGGAAAATAAACAAATTTATTCTACAACATATCTCCCATAAGATCAATTTGGATTGGCTCCAATTTAGAAAATGTGGTTCAAGAGCTATTTATGGAGCAATTACCCAAAATAATACCAAGCCCTCAATTAATCACAGCAACAAGGTAACTGTATCATGCTTCACAAACAGAAATGGCCCATGGCAACCATGTCCATAAAGGACATGATATCAGAACTTTCACATTTATTGTGTATTTATTACAGTGCAAGAGACTTGACTTGAGCTGGTGATTACATGAGTCAATGACACATCAAATTCCCAAGCAAAACAAATGACATGCCATGATTGAATGGACTAACTAATGTTATATATTACATATTAACCAAAAAAAGAAAGAAAAAAGCTGAGGGAGAGAAACCGTACAGGAACTGCAATTTCGAAAGATTGCCCAAGGAATATGGAATAGGACCAGTAAATTTGTTTAGGTAGAGATCCAAGCTCACCAAATTTCTCAAATTCCCAAGTTCATTAGGTATGTCACCACTGATATGATTGTTCTGAAGCTCTCTGACAACAGAAAAAATAATAAATATACTAACAATTCATCCAAGTGATTGGCAAAATAAAAACTTACCAACATTATAAAATTGAACACAGTAAGATTTTTTTGGTGATTCGTTCATATAGATAAAAATTCAAAATAAAAAGATAAATTTTTCATTTCTCTTCAATAACCCCCAAAAAGAATAGTTTAAGAAATTTCTCGATTCTTTTACAAAAAGAAAGACACTAAAGTTTAGAGAAAATGAAAGATGATAAAGACACAACTTGTTTAGTGATCAATCTTTATGCTATATTTTTACACATTATGAAACGCAAACCGAAAAATAAAAATAAAAAAGAAACAAACAGTTACCTACATGTTCCATGTAAGATCAAATAACCAGAAGATCCTTTGTAAACTATGAAAGTGGGCATAATTAGGTAGCTGGCATGTAAAGGGAATATAGTCCAACGGCCACTAGATGCATGGTGCATTGCTGACATTGTGTTTTGTTGACCAAAACTTTGCAGTTTGAGTCAATTTCAGCAAAAAGATAAACGTAGGGGCTGTATCAAGTTGCAGGACCACTCAGCAGAATCCTACTGAGTAATAGCTTGTGCAAATCACCAAAGCAGTGGAATGAATGGGGAAGCAAAATGGCAATGAGGTAGGCACAACATTTAATAGCAACAAGTGAGGATAAGAACCCATTTTAAACTATGCACCCAATTCTAGAAGAAAACATGAGAAGAAACAACTATGTTGTTGTCAAAGAAGAATGCAGTCTAGCATATTGAGATGCTTCTTCCAAATGGATAGATGGAAAGTACCTTGCTCTATTGTCAATGCTGATACTACGCATAGAAAATATCTCTAAGGTCAACAGAATTGGCTTCTGGGTTCAAAATATGGTCTAACAATTTCAATCTCAAATTGACAGGAATCATCTTCACTATGATTAGATTTTTGACCAGTAAGTTTGAATTGAAGAGAATGGTGGGATGGAAGGGAAGGTTTATCTCTGACCATGTTTGTGGTTTATTTTTAGCTGGTGAATGGGAATGAATCATTTGCCTCCATTGGCCAATAAAAGAAAATTAACCACCTCAAAATTAGGTGGGGAATGAACGCAAGGTGTAGAGCAAATTTGAAATTGGGTTGCAATATCGAACTTTTCAAAACTCCCTGTGCCTCCTCTTCTAGTTTCAGTTTCAAGTAAAAGGTAAAAATGTAAATTAACAATTAGCAGTGTTCTCCCTCACCTTCACCTCTTTTGGTTCCCAAATAAATGGAACTTGTGCACGTGCCCCTCCCCTCCTATGTTTCTGACATCTCCCAAACAAGGTAAAAAATTTTACACCTCTTCCTCCTTCCACACCTGTAAGGATCAATTTGAAGAAGAGAGAATGAGAGAAGGAGAAATGGAATTACAGTAGAATTAAAGATAGAGTCCCAATTCAAAAAGGGATGAGCTCTCTAGAAATTTAAGCACTAAAGGTATTGTCATTCACACCCATTTCTCTTTTCCCCCATTCCCTTATATCTTCCAGGTTTTCTAATATTCCTTCTTCTAACAGCCAGATATTCCTTTCAACGAAGTTTGTTATTACATAATGGTTAATGGTCTATAGCCTCCACGCCTACTCTTCTCCCCGTGAAATCCACGTGCCTTGATTGAATTAGCAACTCCCAGATTTCATGTGCCTGGAATGCTCCTACCTACTTGGCAAAAAAAACCAGAATCCATGCCTTCCTCATCCAACAGTGCCCGATGCTCCACATGGGTGGCTCCATAGCATGGTAATCCAGGCTATCCCTTTACCGCTGTTTTGCAACCTTCTGCCTCTTTATGATGCTTCAGAATTGGACCCTCGGTGGATAATCGGCACAAGATGGTCATGATGAACAAAATTCTGAGCCTTCTGCATGTCTTGGCATCCATTATTACTCCTTGAAGGTTCTTTAACAAAATCTTTATTCGTCTCTTATACTGTGTCTCCCTCTAGATAAAGAATATCTAGTTTTATTTCTCGTTTATGACAAAGCTACCTCCCTTAAAGCACCTTATCCATAAGGTGAGGATATATAAGTTTAAGAATGTGGAGAGGTTCCTACGTGTTGTTCTCCTCAATTGTTCCCTTCCATTTGGCCAACACTTCCTTGCATTGCCTTACTCAAATCTTTCAAGCTCTTTTCTTAACCACTCATTTGTGTTTGGGTAAGACTTCCCCTTCATTACTAATTAGGGGTAGAGAATGTGTCGTTTCAAATCCAATTCTAATGTGTTTCTTAAGCACCGAAACATGGAAAACTGGATGAATCCTTGCAAGCGGGGTAAATCCAAACGGTAAACAACCGTTCCTACTCTTTCAATGATTTCATAAGGCTGATAATATTGATGTGCTAATTTCAAGTTTCTTAGAAAAGTTATTAATTTCTAATGATATGGTTGCAGGCAAACATAAACCAAAGTCCTCTACTTCAAAAACTCTATCCCTCCTAGCTTATCATAGTACTGCTTCATGTGAGACTGAGCTTTTTGTAGATTTTCCTTCAAAAGATCTAAGATTTGGTCCTAGGTTCTAACTCACTCTCAACCGCCTCATTAGCAATAGTTCCCTTTAAAAATTGAGTCAGATTAAGAGGGGGCCATCCATAAACTGCCTCAAAAGGGGCTATCCCCATGGAGAAGTGCTGATTTGTGTTGTACCACCATTTAGGGATCACAAACCATTTAGATCACGTCTTGGACTTATCTCCCACACAGCATCTTACGTACTGTTTCATAATCTTATTTATAATCTCAATCTGTCCATCCGATTGAGGATGATATGCCAAACTATATTGTAATTTAGTCCCTTGCAAGCTGAACAACTCTTTCTGGAATGAGCTAGTAAATATGGCATTCCCGTCACTGACTATAGACCTACGGAGTCCGTGTAATTCAACCACATGGTTGAGAAAAATGTGAACAATTTTAATTGCAATATACGGGTTAGTGAGAGGAATAAAATGAACATACTTAGTTAAACAATCCATAACCACCAGGATGTTATCATATTGCTAAAAGGAGGAAAGACTCTATTATATCCATAGAATGATCAGACCAAGGAGTCCCAGGTACAAGTAAGGGCTAGAGCAGTCCATAGGTCTTTTGTGGGTCAATTTTTGTGGTTTAGCAGACAACATACTCCCTGATACATCATTAAATGTCCCCCTGCATCCCCTTCTACCAAAATTCAACCTTAACCTGGCTTAAGGTTTCATAACAACCCAAATGTCCCATAGTAGGGCTGGCATGGATCCAGTCCATCACCTATTGCCTGATTCCTAGGTCCATGCCAATGAATATCTTCCCCTTTTTGAAGATTGCTCTATTTCTTATTTCCAATCCTTCGCCGCTGTCTGGCCAGCCATCTTGCATTTGCTATAAGATAGCCTGAGCCTTCAAATAAGTTTTGATCAGATCCCTTCAACTCCTCTATGTATGCTGGATTCAGGAATGAAAACAACATGAGAGTCAAATTTTCCTCCTTGCAATATAAGGCATCGTCAGCCACCTGATTCCCACAACCCCTTTTATACCCAATGGCAAAACCATAACCCAATAATTTGGTAATCCATTTTTGTTGAGAAGGAGTCCCTACCTTTTATTCCAAGAGGAATTTAAGACTCTATTGGTCAGTTTTAATCATGAAAGTTCGAACCAACAAATATGGTCACCACTTCTTAACTGACATAACAAAAGCTAATAGTTCCTTTTCGTATGTAAAGAACAGATAGTCCTTCCCTTGAGAGCCTAACTAAAGAAAGCTATTGGTCTTTGTTCCTGCATTAACATCGCACTGATGCCCGACTCCAATGCATCACACTCGATTACGAATTTATTTCTGAAATCTGGTAGAGCCAGCACATAGGATTCAAATATTGCCCATTTTAACCATTGGAAGGCTTCCTCGGCCTCATTAGACCAGCTGAAAGCATTCTTTTTTAATAGAGCTATAAGGGGTGCGGCTTCATTGCGTAATTACGAATAAATTTTTGATGATACCCGGTGAGTCCCAAA
This sequence comes from Nepenthes mirabilis, assembly GCA_025585075.1. Taxonomy (NCBI): domain Eukaryota; kingdom Viridiplantae; phylum Streptophyta; class Magnoliopsida; order Caryophyllales; family Nepenthaceae; genus Nepenthes; species Nepenthes mirabilis. The sequence goes on from JAODPA010117397.1 coordinate 11,920, forward strand.
AATCCCCTTAAAGGCTTAATAGTTCCAGAAGGATTCCACTCTAGGGCTAATATTTTAGAGGGATCAGCTTTTATACCTTCTTTAGTTATCACGTGGCCTAAGTAATTTATTTTCTTATAGACGAACTTGCACTTACTTGATTTTGTGTGAAGTCAATGGTCTTCCAAAACCTATAATGTCCTTTGAAGATGCTTTTTGTGAGCTCCCTTAGTGGGACTAAAAATCAGGATGTTATCAAAAAAATATAAATACAAACTTACGAAGAAAAGGCCTAAAAATTTCATTTATCAATCCTTGGAATGTTGCTTGAGCACTGGTCTACCCAAAAAGCATAACCATAAATTCATAGTGCCCTTCATGCATTCTAAAAGCAGTATTAGGAATGTCTGAGTCCTTCATCCTAATCTGATGGTATCCCGGCCTAAAGTCCAGTTTGAAACAACAATGGCCCCAGGTAATTCATCTAAGAGTTCATTCATTATTGAAATCAGGCACTTATTTTTTATAATGACATTGTTTAAGGTTTGATAATCAATGTACATTCTTCAACTACCATCGATCTTTCATAGCAAGAGAATCAGAGATGAATAAGGGCTTTGGCTAGGTTAGATCAATCCAATTTCCAACAACTCTCCTACCATCCTCTCAATCTCACTTTTCTGTTAATATGGATAATGATAGGGCCTTGTACTAAAAGGCCTTGAGTCATCCTTGAGCACTGTCTGATGCTCATACCCCCTTGATTAGAGGCAGTCCACCGGGATCCTCAAAGACTTGTTTGGAAGTCTGGAGTAATTTTTTTACATTTAATAGCCGAGTTGTAGTCTCCAAAGTAGGGGAACTGTCTAGTATTTTCATCACTACCCCCTTGTTTCCGTTGGATTGAATTCGCAGCCACACGCTTTCGTCATGCACAATGTCAGCCACAGTTCTCGGTCCTTGCAAGCTCACCCGCTAACACTTGCTCTAGAATTCCATTTGAAGAGTTCTGAATTTCCAGGTAGTAGGGCCTAAGGTCAACAGCTACTACACTCCCAAAATGGCGTCGCAACCTCCCAAGGTTAAAACCAGGAAGTTAGCCTTGAATTGATTATTCTGCAATTCTAAAGTAACCTGTCAGCAATAATCCTTCTCCCAGTATGATCTCACCGTTTGCTATCTGTACTTGAACCTGGATTGGGGCAAATCACTTCTATTTAGCCCACTCAACTAGGCTTACATCAAGAAAGTTATGAATATTTCCTGATTCAATTAAGATTACTCCCAAGATCCTGTAATGGGGAGTCCCCATCATAACATGTAATGAAATCTCAGCCAGGTAATCTTCCTTGAAAAGTGTTTCTTGACGGATTGAATCTTCAGGTTCTTACTTGAAGCCGGGTTCCTCTGGCTCCACTACCCCTACCACAAACAGTTGTGGGTTGAAGCATTTTTGCCTCAGATTCAGTTTTTCATTGAATGTGTAACACAGTCCCTTATCTCTCATATCTTTCATTTGTGCGGATGTAATCTGATGAACCGCTGCATCCGGTTTGGTAGTGGCTTGACCTGAGCCAATTGCTCTGGTTGGGTACTGCTGATGGAATAATCCTCCTGAGAGATATTCTGACCCCTATTAGAACTTTTTCAGCTTGTTACAAGCTCCTTTTATACGCATGTCATGTCGAATGCTTGTCGTAGGCTTGTTAGCCTAAAGAGTTTAACTAGACAACAGCTTTCATCTTTCAACCCTCCTGAAAAACAACTCAACTTGGCTTAAGCTGGAATGTCTGCCAACCGGCTAACAATCAACTCGACTGTGCCTTGTATTCGCCATACTTCTAGACTGTCTAAACTTCTGCAACAACTCTATAGGATCGCCATATGCTAAGTTACTGAACCTAATCGGCAGCGCCTGGGATAATGTTTCCCAAACAATGAATTCCCTAGCTTCCTCAGCTCCCTGGAACCAAATTAATCCCTCCCCTTCCATATAAAAAGAGGATAGTAGTGGTTTTTGATTATTGTGTCCAGTGGAACCGAAAGAATTGATTAGCTTTATAGATCCATTTGTGGGGTTTTCTTCCTTAAATTCTAGACAATCGATTTTAAAATTCCGATGGACATTGATTGAAAAAATGCCATATCTATTCAGTTAACTCAGTGATACTTTACTTGAATTGCTCCTTGCGTTGGTTATTGTTTTGCTCGAAATTGCTAAGCTGCTGGTTTCCAGCTGCTACTATCTTAATTAACTGGTTCATGCAGGTGTCCTCTGCCATTCTGTCTCCAATAACAATTTGTAAGGATCAATTTGAAGAAGAGAGAATGGGAGAGAGAGAAATGAAATTATAGTAGAATTAAAGATAGAATCCTAATTCGACAAGGAATTAGCTCTCCAGAAATTTAAGCACTAAAAGTATTGTCTTTGACACCCATTTCTCATTTCCCCCTTCCTTTATATCTTTCAAGTTTTCCAATATTCCCTTTTCTAACTGCCAGATATTCCTTTCAATAACATTTGTTAATGATGCGACTTGGATTTAGGATTTGAACAAGTTTAATCAATGCTGATTTTGTGAATAAATGTGGCACTAACTGTTAACATCCCGAACCTACACATCACAACTAAATAGATACGAGATTCAGAGAAAGTTAAAGTTTAACTCAAGATTTCCTTCTATCAACTCGAATCATTCATCATTCCTCTATAATATTGAAAGAGAATGCAGAAAAGAAACAGTATGAAATTCTTATTATTTTGAGACGATTTTGGTGAGTACCAAATTTACATGCCTCCTCTTCTATGTTCCCAACAGAGGATCTTTATATTAGTTTTCCCCCAGGAACGTCTAATCAGATCATTCGGTTTAAAAAACCGGTTTTGATCCGTTATGACCGGTTACCATGAACAGTTTTTCCTACGTGACTTTTAAACTGCAGAGGTTTACTTATTTCCAAACGGCTCTATAACCCAATGGGCCGTCTTCAGTGGGCCTTTCTTCCATGTTAAATCAACCCATATGTTGCTGTACCCATCATTAGCCCCCCCATGTCGGCGGGTTAGAATTTTCAACCGGCGGCATGTAATTTCTGATGGGACACTCAAGTAGGCTTCTAGAGCGATTCGTTATATTTTCTTGATTGTTACCTATTGTTATTGATTGTTTATTTGTATTACCGTACTTTCAATTAATAACATAATAGTGTTCGACATACTCAACGCTGGTGTATTTTTCATAATTGAGTCTCAAAATTAACCCCGACACTTAAGTATGTTCGAGGGTTAACTTGGCTGGCATCCAGTTCTCAACGAGATCAAAGACGCTGCAGGATTTTTTTGGCTATAAAATTTGAACCGTGACACAAGGGTGCCAAAGGGAGGTAACAAACTTCTATCGTGCAAAAAATTATATATTTTTTTCTATGTTAACGAAGACTTTATTTTGTTATGAATTGAATTTGGTTTGCCCTAATATAACAGAAAAGTTAACACCATGGGACACTCTCTCTTAAATGAGTTTCAAGCAACTCAAGAGTCACGGCTCTTGAGAGGCCCTAAAGAGAAGTCCTTGTTTCACATCCAATAACAACTTTTCTTCTTTCTTTTTCGATTCAGGTATGCCTTTCCTTTCTTTGGATGTCAAATCATTGTATTCTTGAGGAAGCTTGCCTTCTCCTCCATCCATGTGTTCAAAGCTCATAAAGATGGAGAACAGAGAAGTCCTATATCAAGGGACTGTTTGTGATTCACTCTTGGACTTACTTGGCTGAACATAGAGCAAAAACAGTAAGCTATTTAGCCACCACATGAGAGCACAGTCTTTCATATTTTCTTGAGAGAAATTTTCATGCGTTGTACTTTCACTTGCCTATCTTCTCTTGAGAGAGATTACTATATCCATATTCTTGTAAATGAGAAAGTGTAACAAGAGTTTGAAAGTTCCAAGGTTATCTGGTGGATTTGAACTCTAAAGTGCGGCTCGGAATTGGAACAGAGACACAGCTGAACTACTATAAATATGGTGATATTCACTCTATCCCTAGTCTATTATTTACTTTTGTATTATTGTATCTATACTGTTTTTTTTTTTTCCTGTTTATTCGATTCCACATCTTCAATGGTAAACAAAATACAACTGAATTATTATTAAAAACAGCAATCAACCTAATCCAACTCCTCTTAGGTTGATAGCCAGGACCAAATACTGGCAATCGTTTGGACATAGATGATGGTGGATAGCAATGTAACATATGTTGGTAGTGGGCAGGTTCCTAGTCCTTTTATTACAATGGAATCCATGCTGGTGATCAAGATGCAGGCTCAATGTGTAGTGTTGTGATGAATTTGAAGCATGAACTAAACATAGATTTACATGTTGCCTAGTGTTGTAATACAATCATGAACAAAAGGAGTTCATATGATTTAAATCCAATTTAGTCAAGATGGCCCTGACACCATATTAAGGAACCAATCATCCTAAAATTCTTAAAGAGATTAGGCAAGGAGCCATGAATAGGTTTTATGCTCTGACAGGCAGCAATATAGTCAGTGGCTAAAATTATTTTCAGGAATAAAAGAATCTTCCGTTAGAACTACTCCTAGCCAAGCCACAATAACATGATTGTTGCCAATCTGAAACTGGCTTGAGCAAAGTTGCAACATCCTTTCAATATTTCCTTAAAAGAAGTACCCTAGCACTGAAAAATATAGAGCTAATATTCATTTCGTTCAAATCAATCCCTGCTAAACTTTGCCGCATTTCCCTTTGCTGAACCTACTTCCACCTTGCATCCATTCCTCAGCAACAGAGACAAGAAGGGCAAGAATTCGACCCCATCAAATGAAACCCATAAATTGTAACTCACACCACAGCTTTACCGTAAAGCTCACTCAGAATCTGAAATCCAATGCATCAAAACATTGTTTGCCATTATGCTTGAAAAATGACAGTATCCTCAGATGCTACAATGCTCGAGATATAGAAGTGATGAAAGATGCATTATATACTTCTCAAAGTTGGTGGAACTGTACCAATTACGGAAAAACCACCCAAGGGAACATATAACAAGGAATGAAATCTTCATAAAATCATCGAATTAACATATCCTTACAAAGGTTGCAAGAAGATGTATATAACAGATGGATGTAACTGAAAGAAAGAGAACGTTAAATGAAACAACTACATCTATCAAAACAAGTTTTAACCAGTAAAAGCACACTCACAAATACTGCAGATTCGGAAGCTGACCAAGTTGAGGAACAAGTGCACCGGATAAATTTGCATTTCCAAGATCCCTGACATCATGGTCATTGATTTCATAATCAGTACAATTGAAAGTGTCAGCAAGCATGTAGATTCTGATCCATTAAAGTTTGAGACTTACAATCGATTAACACTATCACTGATGCATACCACATGGAACCATGTGCAGGGATTCACGAGGGAAGAGTCCCAACTTTGTAAGAAACCATCAGGATCATTTAAATTGGACTTCAGCGCATACAAAATATCACCTGCCTTACATATGCAAAATTTCCATAAGAAGCCAGTTAAATTATTATAATAGGCGATAGGACTTTGCCATAGGAGACAGAAAGTTCAAGTGGCAGTGAACAAGGTGACATATAAAACCACCACCACATTTAAATCCCACCGATGAATACCCAAAGCAACTACCATCACCATCACCAAGAACTGCCACCACCTCATCCTCCTCCCCCCCCCCCTGCCCCACAGAAAAAGAAAACGAAAAGGGGAAAAAAAAAAAGAAAACAAGATCCTGATTTATGAAAGTCATAGTTTTGGCTCACAAAGTGGGCAAATTTCGCCAAAATTAAACCTCAAGCTTGAACTTTGTTTCATCTTTCAGACGAATGCATGATATTTTTAATTATGTTACTCGATTTAGGTATGAATGTAGGTCATGCGCACGTGTCCGGGTCTAGTCTAGGCTATTTTCCAAAACTTATTGGATTGTTCCATTGATTTGAAGAGTCCAAGTTTCAAACCCGTCAAACTGTTGACACAACTAGATTCTTAAGGGCAAAACGAAGTTTGTATAAACCATAATTCTCACAAACGAATGAGCAACAGATAGCAGAAATAACAGCTTTCGAAGAAAAGACAAAACACGAAAAAAAATTATTAACACAAAGATACATAATGCCGGAACAAATAAGAAAACACCTTCAGGATTACTGGAGATAATCAAACTATAATTTAGAAACTGAATCAACCACAGAAGTAGATGAGCCGAGATTGTTGGCGGCTGCTTCCCCATTGATTCCAAAAATTCCTTCCGAAAGCTACGAAGAGAACAGATTCTCCATCAACCGTCGGTCTTCATACAACACCAGACAAAAAAGCGGCAAAACTCCATACGATGAAACACAAACCCAACTCGGAAAAACCTCCAATCATCAAATGACTCCAAGTCATTAACTTCAACTGAAATCAACGGGTCAAACGAAGCAGAAGAAGATCGCTAATATTCACTCTCACTTCGCTCGCTTCTCGGAAATTGAAATCCAAACTTGCAGAGTAGCAAGAGTCGCAGGTTAACTTCTTTGACGGGTTGTTCTTCGCTTGCTAATGGAGGGGGAAGAGTCACGGCCGTTGACGTCGTACGGTCTTTTTTTAAGATATATTTGAGATATGAAATGATGCTAACGACCCGTTTTATTGAAATTATTTTATATTAAAAATGATAGTTTTTTTT
>JAODPA010117408.1:0-18617 GCA_025585075.1 Nepenthes mirabilis
TAAAGATGATATGAATCCCGAATGATAAAGACAAGATGATAAGAACATGAACTAAAGAAGGAATGATATGATGATTATTATGATCTATATTTCGATTATATGCTTGTGTTTTCTGCATGTGAGTATCCTGCTGGGCTTTGTAAGCTCACTCTTGTAAATTTTCAGATGACAAGCTTATGGAGGACGAAGTCGAGTAGAGTCCTATGATTATGCGGACTGGAGCAGATCTTTTTGGAATTTTGTTTATTTAGATTGAGGAAACTTGTAATTTTATTTCCGCTGCTTATGAATGTAGTTTGTTTCCGTGACATTTTGGGATTTATGAAATTACTAATCTTTAGAATGCATCTCAGGTTTGATGAAAAGAAAAGAAAAAAATTTTATACTCATAATTTTATCATATGAATTAGTATTGTTGACGGCTTTTGATGATATTAAAAGTCGGGTCGTCACACCACCTCTCTTGACGCCGCCAAGAGAGGGTGAAGAGTTGTGCCTATACTTGGCTTTTTCAGAGACGACAGTGAGCTCCGTCTTGATTTTTCAGGAGTCTGATGTGCAGCAGATGATTTACTACATCAGCAAAATGTTGACCGGCGTCAAGACTCGTTACTGTCATACCAAGAAAATTGTGTTGTCGCTCGTCTTCTAGGCCGAAAAATTACGGCCCTACTTCCAGGCACACTGGATAGTTGTCCTGACTGACCAACTGTTAAAGGGTATCCTGCAAAAGCTCAATGTTTTAGGGCGGTTGGTTAAGCAGGCTATCGAATTGGGAAAGTTCGATATTGAATTCAGGCCTAGGCCGACCGTCAAGGGGTAGGTACTAGCCGGCTTCATTGTCGAAACCATGATCCCAATTCTCGATACAGACTACGCCGGTGATGCTGACAACCGAACTGAAGAACTAGATTGGGTTCTTTACGTGGATGGCTCGTCAACTAATTCGGATAGTGGGGCCGGAGTGATCCTGGGGACCCGTGGTCGGTTTGAAGTGAAATACTCCTTGAAGCTTGGGTTTCTAAACATTAATATCGTGACTGAATACGAAGCGCTACTCACAGGATTGCAGCTTGCTAAGGAATGCTTAGTTAGACACTTGACTATCTACAACGATTTAGAACTGGTTGTCAACCAAATTTGTGGAAGTTTCGAGGCGTCCAACACACTGCTGTCGAAATACTTGGCAAAAGCAAAGTGCATGATCCAAAAGTTCGATAAGCTCGATGTGGTTTACATCCCAAGGGCCAAAAACTGGAAGGTTGACCAACTTGCAAAGGCAGCGGTAGCAGAAAATCTGGAATAGTACTCCACGGACATGCGATAGATCTTGACATGCGATAGATGAGTAAGAAGCGATGCTGGTCTCCGACAGCAAAAATTGGATGTCGCCCTACTGGAGGTACCTCACGAACGATTCCCTGTCGGAAAATCTGGACGAGGCCAAGTGCATAAAGAAGACGGCTGGCTGGTATACCATCGTAGACGGAAAGCTATACCGCCAAGGGTATTCGACCCCATACGTTCGGTGACTTATGCCGGAGGAGGCCCACTATGCGTTGAGTGAGGTCCACTTTGGAATCTGTCAGTTACACATCGGTAGCAATATGCTAGCTTTCAAGGTGATGCACTAAGGATACTACTGGCCGACCATGAAAAAGGATGTTATAGAGTTTGTAAAGAGATGCGAGAATTGCCAAGTCCATGGCAACTTTCAACATCAACCTCCCACAGAGCTAAGAGCGCTTTAGGCACCCTGACCGTTCGCACAATGGGAGCTTGACATTCTTGGCCCATTTTTCATTGCGTCTGGATAGATGAAGTTCGTCGTGGTGGGCATCGACTACTTCACGAAGTGGGTCGAAGCTGCCTCGTTGGCCTGATAACCGAGAAGAATGACACAAAATTCGTCTAGCAGAACATAGTCTGCAGGTTGAGGATTAAACCTTGGTCCTATACCAAGCGGCTCGTAAGCGGTCGAATTCAACCTCGTCTCAAACCGAGTGGCTCGTAAGCGTTTGGATTAAACTTTGATCCCATACCAAGCAGCCCGTAAGCGGTGGGATTAAACCTTAGTCCTAAACCGAGTGGCCCGTAAGCGGTCAGATTAAACCTCGGTTCCATTTGGAGCGTCTCGTAAGCAGTCGGATTAAATCTTAGTCCCACGCTAAGTGGCCCATTTGAGGTCGAACAAGAAATATTAGGGGGCTTTCATTGCACGCGTGCGACAACCTCCTCTCACAGGAGATAGCACCTTAAGTCAGCAATAGTCAGTAGATTGGAGTTAAACGTGAAAGAATGCCACGTGATCTAACAATAGGCAGAATGCGGAGGATTACGATCCAGGCGCCGCCACCCATGACAAAGACATCATCAAGAAAAGAGGAGGTATATGCTGCCGGTTTGTATTCACAAAAATATGCAATGGATGAGGCAGCATCAAACAACTTAGATATACTTTTAGGGGCACTTGAAGGCCCCGTGTGTACAAGAGTTATCTATACCTACGATTTATCTAGGTGACTGCCCAAAGATGGAGGATCCCTTGGGGGACGTGGCACAAGCCTCCAGCCACGCCCGACCGGGTATCTAATCAACTCCGATCGATGAGAAGCATCGGCATTCCTAGAGTTCAAAAAGCCAATAGGAAAATGGGTTTCCGCCAGGGAAATGATCCTCCAGCTGACATGGATCCCCGCCTGGAATCGTTTCTCTAGGGTGGGAGCCACCTCCTTGGGGTGAAGCCTTGTCCTTAGCTAGCCTTCAAGCATTGCTATCCTCTCCATGGCCCGGGCATGTGCTCCAGAGACTTCATGCAGCCTGGCATCGGGCTCCAACAGAGCCTGGTCAAGGTAGTTAGCCAACGCTTGACTTTGCAGCGCATCGCCAACTGCGACGTTAACTCGACGCTTCATCTCCTCTGCCACAAGCTCGGTCTGAGCCCACATCGTATGAGCAATTTCGTCTCCCTACGAAGATAGACTTGTCAAAGCTGCAGATACACCGGATGACAGCAGCTCAACGATGGGCTCCCCGATGACGTCTCCCGTAGGGCCCAAATCCAAGGGAGTAAGGGGAGTCACTACCGCAAGCGCCCGGCCATGCAAAAGTCGATGGCAGTGGAAGATGAGGAAGAAGGCGGGGTTGGTGTAGCCTGCATCCGGGAAGGGCTGCCAGAAGGATTCCCAATGACGAGAGTAGAGCCTCAGCCCTCCTCTAGGCTTGGATGGTGCTGGGGGAGGAGCATTTGCCTTTTGGGTCAGCGAGGGCGGGCCCCAGCGGGCTCGCTTGATCTTTTCGGGGGACACGAGGTGATCTCTCCTAAACTTGTCTGGATGCCCCCGGACCAATGTCATAAGTGGCTCAATGGCCTCCACCTCCTCTCATAAAGGCCTCTTGGTGAGGATCTCAGGCACATTGCCGAAGTCCCCAGCCAGTCATCAAAGACTCTTACAAAAAAGAATTGGTCCTTCCAATTCTTCATAGACTCGTAGAAAACCAGGCTGATGCGTAACTCCCTGGGAGAGAGCGAGATCTAATCCTCGCTTTGTGTAAATCTAAAAATGACTCTCACCGCCGTCGCAAATAGCATCCTCGAGTGATGACGAAAAAATATGCACAATGAACAAAGGTAGCGCACGACATTGGTGTAGAGCCTCGCAACAGGGACTTTGAAGGCTTGAAGGATATCAAGCAGCTCTTCAGGAATGAGGATATGAAGCCCACTCCGTAGGTGAGCCTAGTAGATGATGATGTATCCAATCAGCGGGGAGCAGGCCCTGTCCTGCTTCCCTAGAATAGCGAACAAGATTGACGGCGAGATGTTGTATTGTACATACAAAGCCTTGATGTCACTGGAGTCGAGAATGGAGAGGATTGCATCGACAGTGGGAGCCATGGAAACAAGGGAAAAGACAGGTAAAGGTAGTCGAAGGAAAAGTAGAGAAATTTTGAGTTAACTTTTGGCTTTTGTAAACGCCGCCGCCACCAAAACGGAATAGTGCCTTGAAAAGGTGTGGCAATCATGGCCTGACACGTGTTGACAGCAGAGAGCATGAGGTCAAGTCAATCACCCGTCTCATTTATTGTGAAGATAATATTGCTCCCGGCAAGCAACACATGGCAAAAAGCGATAGCTGATGATAGAAATCCATGAGTTCATATGCCACAACGCACGACTTCCTAGCCGGTTTGGTTAACACCCATTTTGGCTCTGTCTCGCTCTCCGGATTCCAGTGGTTTGGTCAACAGAACTGATCAACATCCATTTCGGCTCCGTCCTGCTCTCCGCATTCCAGCGCTTTGGTCAACGAAGTCAGTCAACTATCCACCATACTTACCAAAAAAAAACTATCCACTCCACCTTCTTTGACCAGACAATTTTTGGTACAGATCCTTGCGGTTTCGTCAGCTCATCCCCCTGACTACGACCCACAACTTCTCGACTATTCCAGAGCATAAAAGATAAAATAATAATAATAATAATAACATTAATGACAAGGTGTGCACAACGACGAGAGATAGAGAGGTAACGGAAGAATTGTACGCAAAAACAGTTGTTAGTTTTCTCATTAACCATTTGCTTACAAGTTACACAGTCTTCAGAGGCCAATGTACAGTGAGACAACAGTAATGAAAAGGAGGGGAAGGAAAATTTCCTTTTGAAATTTGAACGCATCTTCTGCGGCGATCCTCTTCTGGCTGGGCGGCGCCGGAGCCGGCCATGGCCGGCCTCCTGGTTGCTCTGCCCAGTTGTCTCCCGTTCCCGTCTCCATCTCCTCTTTTCTGGACCTCTGTTCTGGCTTCGTCGGCGGCCTCTGAATCTTCGGATGCAGCTGTGAGACTGTTTTTTTGCTGAATCAAGTTGGGATGGAGGCGCTTGCCGGTTGCCCTGGTGAAGCCTTTCGGGCTTGAGCTGACTGTGGTCCCTACTGGTACCAAAATCGCATCTGACGAGGCTATTGCCGTTTGGAGATCTCCTACTCTTTGGGGCTCTTTTCGGTTTTTTTCTCTACTCATCCTCGAATCTCGTCTAATTAGGGTTGCTCGCCTCCGGATTGGCTGGGCTCTATGCTCTGGCTGCTGAGGCCGAGAGCCCTGTCTCTGGTTTTCTTTGTGGAAGCTTCAGGTTGGTGCTTCTTGTTTATGCTGAGTTCCTTCGCGGGAGCAGATGTCCGCACCTTAAGCTATTATGCGGCTCGCTGGATCTGCCGCTAACGAACTGTCCTGTGCCCGGTCTCTGAAGCATCTCTGCCTGTGAGTCCCTTCCTGTAGGATGGGTTGGGGGGAGCCCGTTTATGCTCTGGACTAGGAATTATATGCTGGAATGCCGAAAAGTTGGGAGTGGCCTGGTGTGGATGTTGGAAATCCTTCTGATGCTGTGAATGATATGGTGGTTGGCTGCCCAAATGCCGATTTGGATTGCTGCCCAAAAGCCGATTTGGTTACACGGCCCATTTGTCGATTTCGAATTGAGGCCGGGTATGTTTTTACCGACTTTGATTTGGTGGCTTGCATCGAGCTGATTTGTTTTGTCTGCCAAAATGCCGATTTTGATTTGGTGCCCATAAGTCGATTCTGAATGCCGATGTCATCCTGCGTGCAAAATGCCGAGTTGGATTTGCTGCACAATGCCGATTTGGTTTTGCTGCCCAAAAGCCGATTTGGTTACGCGGCCCATTTGCCGATTTCGAATTGAGGTCGGGTATGTTTTTACCGACTTGGTATGACAATTGCTGAGGTGGTCTTACAGGTGCCAATTTAGACTGCGCTTAAAATAGCCGATTTGGATTTGAATGTGAAATGCCGATTTCGTTTTGCATCTCAAGTGCCGATTTGGACTTAAATGTGAATTGCCGATTTCGATTTGCATCCAAAGTGCCGATCTCGCTTGCTGTAGCTTCCGATTGCTTTGCCCGATTTGGTCTGTGGAAGATGACCGGTCTGGGTTTTGGTTGGATGGCTCTGGCTGAAGTGGATGATGATGCTGATGTGGATTCTTAACGGTTCTGTTTGATTTTATGCCGTGGAACTCCTCGTTTCTGCTGTCCTCTGAGCTGATTTTGAGGTGCCCTCACCTGTCTCTGCTTCTGCATCTGGTGGACTTAATACGTCCCTCTTTGTGCGGTCGTTGGGGTGATGTTTGCTACTGTTGGTGACTCTTCGGCCTATCTTGTGATGGTATTCATAGCTCCTTCAATCAGACGGTTCCTGGTTGCTGACTCTGGTGTTGCTCTGCCTGTGTCTCCTTCCAGGTGGAAGGTGTGGGGTTACCAGTGCATCTGGCTTGGGGATTTTGGGTGTGGCGATGACGAGACGGCCCAGGCCTTGATTGGTTGATAGAGTTCTGATGTCATCTGTTTTTGCTGATGCTGCTAGTATGCGGGCGATGTACTAAGGCTCGCTGCAATGCTTTGATGCTGCCTCCAATGGACTTTCTTGGCATCTACTATTGTGACTAGGCGCGGTTTAAGGATCTGGGTGTCAATTTGATATCTTGGTGATTGCGTCTGCAACTTTTGTTTGCTGTTTTTGCTGGTGCTGGCTTTGGCCATGCCCTGCTTTAATTGGCCAATGGCCTTCTTCGATTGTGTTCATTGTTGAATGAATATGCTGTTTCCTATTGAGTAGCATCTCTTTGATCACAAGTGTTCTTTGGCTTGTGATTATCTTGCAGTGCTGCTGTGTGGTTGGTCACCGAGCCGATTGTGCCGAGTTGCCGGTGCTGATCCTATGCACTGTGATGATGTGGCTGCTCTGAGTTTGCTCCGAATGTTGTTGATCTGCTTGGTTCTTGACCCTTTGTGCTGGATTAATCCTGGATCCATTTTGGTGATTTGAATGCATGGAAGCTGGTGGGTCTGGCAGTTGGGTCTCCAATGTTGTTGTAGCTTCCATTGCTGTGTGGATTTTATATCTGGATTGGTGGATTTTCTTTGTTGCTGCTGGTATATTACAACAGCTGGTTGTCTCGGGTTGCAGGGGGTTGGAAAGCGGCGCTTTCCCTCTTTGTTTTGTTGTAATATTTTTCAATCTCTATAGGTTCTGTAGAACATAGGCCTCCTAGAGGTTTGTTATGTACCTTCGGATGTACTAGTTGCTCGGGGTATACCCCAGCGGGTTATATTTTATCCCCAAGTCAAAATACTTGGATATAATATATCGATTTTGTAATTTTTTCTCCCATTAATCCAAAATACTTGCTTACCATGAAAAAAAAGAAAAGGAGGGGAAGGGAGAAATATACAAGAAAGCAACCTGACCCGAAGGCACTTCCCCATTCGAAGAAGCTCTCGAGTGAAAGGCGAGATTCGAATACATATTTAAAGCATGTCAGCAGCCACTTGCATTAGCAGGGGTGACCAAAGCTGTCACCTATACAAAAAAGGGACACCAAAGTAGACCAGCACCGTGTCTCGAAACAATGACACAAGAGAATGCGAATGGCCTAAGCTCATAGCTGGAGGCCAAATAGCAAGCCTCGTGGCAATATCAAGCTCTCGCACCATTTCACTGATTAAGGAGGGAGATGATGCGAAGAAACGCTGCAAGCTCCCAATTTATAGGACGCGGGGAAGCAAGAGGGGCACTAAACGCCAAAGGACTGCCAACCTGGCAAATCTGCAGAAAATTAGGAAACACAGGGTTACGCCAAGAATAGTGAAAAAGGGAATCTGGGTCAGATCTGAGATGATAACACGGCCTGTCACGTCCCATCATGTTTTTTTGGTAAGTAAGATGAGATTAAATTTAATAAAATTTACAGAAACGATGTTCAACCTCCAAGTGTTTTGCCAACTTAGAGGTGGAACAACACGCTAGGGTATACCCCGAGCACTACCATAGACCAAATCATGGAGAAACATACAAAAAGACAGAATAGCAACTCTCATCACGGTTACAACAAGACTAATCCTTCGCAGATCTTTTTGGCTGAGGGAACTCGTTTTGTCAATCATAAATCCATATCCACGGAGAAAAGAAAATTAGATACATTTAGCAAATCACGTGTTCTTCATCCATCAGTGTGTATATTGGATAGGCAAGCTTCAATGAGGCATCAATCAGCATCATAAATACACAAAGTTTTCATTTGTCATCTTGTAGGATCCATGGGAGCGCCTGTTTAAGGTAGTATCATTATCCATCGGCTGGGTTGGTCCACTCCCATGGAATTGTGCCAGCTTGAAGTTATCAATCTGCTTCATAAGCGCCCAATGTCGTCGTTTGACTTCTCTTAGAACTAATGGGATCGCCTGTATTAGAAAGCAACAACAGCCAGTGCCTGGAGTTGTCCACTTCCATGAAAACGTGTCCTGCAAGAACGAAAAATGAATTTTTTTTTTTTTGGTAAGGTCTTGAAATCGAGACCATACAAGATAATAATGGGAAAAACCAAGGTGAGAACAGACAATCCCAAAAGTTGTTTTTTTTTTAAATAATGAAAAATGATACAAACCACGGGCAACGAGGCATTTTCAGCCAAGGTTTAGCCCAGTATACTTCTTTTTTTATTGGTAAGTAAGTATTTTGGATTAAAGGGAGAAAAATTACAAAATTTATGTTTTATCTCCAAGTATTTTGACTTGGAGTTAAAACATAAACGTTATGATATGCCCTGAGCAACTGGTACATCAGAAAATACATAAAACCTCTAGAAGGATAATGTACGACAGACTCAACAGAATATGAAATCTGTCTAATATATGATCAGACACATAATCAGTCGACTAGATCAACTCAACAAAAACGAATGGCAACCTTGCCATTCATCGCAGTACAAACCCAGCTCCACAGTGGTCTCAATTACACTCCGGCTATCTTTTTTTTTTGGTAAGTAATTAATTGTATTAAATTAAATTAAAATGTACAAAGACTGTGTTTTTACCAAGTGTTTTGCCGACTTGAAAAAAGACACATAGAAATAAGAGAAATCCCTAAACACATGACACAAGTCATTAAGAAAGATTACAAAAAAAATGTGATTACTATGAATGAAATAGCCTAAATCCCCTCCGTCACGGAGACTGCAAACCACACCTGGAAAAACAAGACGATCCAGCATACTCCGTCCAATTAGGCAGAGAATTCACTCCGGGACTGCCTTTCCATTCCGTCCTAGGAGACAAGAATGCACTCCGGAAAAAGACTCACACTTCGAGTCACTCCGTCCAAATCGCAGAAATTCACTCCGGCTATGCCACTCCGTCCAAGGAGACAAAGAGCATTCCAGCTAAAGGAACAACAGAAGAACAGCAGCACTCCGGCAAATCAGTATACACATACCATATCTAAGGGATATGGGGAAGTATCAAAAAAGAGGAAACATTGAATCCCGAAAGCTAATTTTTCTATCTAGAACACGGGTAAGTATCAAAATGAGAACGGTCAATCCCGACACGTTTTTTTTCATATTAAAAATTCCAACGCATCAGACACATTCTCGAGGTGCGTTTGTCATTTTCCAATGTTATCTTCAATTTATCTCGAGATGCATTGATAATCATCGAAAAAATCTGTGGAATATCTTGTGGGGCGGCTTCTTGAAAAATCCCCTTGTTACGCTCCTTCCAGATGAAATAGACTATGGCTGCAAGAGTAATCCTTTTAGATCGAGCCATAAAATTCTTTCCTTTCCATTTCTGGACCGCCCAATCAATGTTTTGTTTCCAATCAGGGTCGGGCCATTGAATGCCCGTTTTCCTTTGGATCCGAGACCAAAGATCTTTAGAGAATGAACAGGAAAAGAAGAGATGTTCATGATTTTCCTCAGCCAAGTCACCAAGGATGCATTTAGAAGAGAGATTGGGAACCTCATGGATGCGATCATTGGTACTTAGTCTACCTTTAATGGCCAGCTAGAGTGTGAAGGTATGAGTAGGAATATGGAAGGGACCCCAAACTAGATTAGTCCATGTCAAAGTCGGCTTATGAGGATGAATAAGTAAGCAGATTTAGATGAAAATTTACCATCAGCATTGCCATCCCATCTCACTGTGTCAGATCTATTGGCGCTAGGAGGATAAGAGGGCATGTTCTCTACAAGACAAGAGATTTCGTGATCATATGGATTTGGCCATACACATTGGTTGTTTCTGATAATCGAATAAACTTTTGCATCCCATGTCAATCCTGAGACCAAACGAGTACGATAAGAACTAACCATACTCAGTGGCCCCAATGGGTGCCAATTGTCATGCCACAGAAAAGCATCAGACCCGTCACCGATGGTATGGATGGAGTGAGAGCGCATGAAAGGGCGAAGTTTCATAATCTTCCTCCAACTCCACGGTGTGGACTCCGGGACTTTAATAGTCCAGATACAGCGGTCTCTTATTCTGTTTTTATGAATCCAAGAGGACCAGACCGACTCAAGATTTTTAGAGATGAGCCTCCACAGGAGTTTGCATATGAGAACTTTATTCATATCCCATAGGTTTCTAAGTCCCAACCCACCCTCACTCTTAGGGTAGCACACTTCTTCCCATGCGACCTTTGCAGTAAATTTTCCTTCAGAAGATCCAGACCAGAGAAACCGACGAATAATACATTCAATCGATTTGAGAATAGATTTGGACAAGATGAAAATTGAGGCCCAGTAGAGATGAATGGAGGATAGAATAGATGTGACAAGTTGCAAACAACCCCCAAATGATAGCCACCTATTCTTCCAGGATTGAATCCGACGAAAGGTGGATAGAGGGATCTTTCTAGAGAGAGGTGCTTTCCCCTCTCTCTAGGTTTCAAAATTTGAGCGTTTGCCCTTTCCCGCCTCTCATCCTTCCGCACCGGCGCCGATGGCACCGGTCCTCCACCCGTGCCCTTGCTCTACTCCAAAAGATTCCCTCCCCTCCTCTCTTTCACTTCCTGTTGTTGCTCCGTCCTCGCCTTCCACTTGCTGCCTTTCGCCTTCCTCACAGTCAATCTCGCATTCCCCCTCTTCCGTTAGGGTTTCCGGTGTTCCTGCTCTACAAACCGGGTCTGCTGTTGAGGACAGGGTCGCCTGTGCGCCATGCCCTCCCGTATCCGGTGCTGGGCCCATCCCGATTGATTTTGTTCTTGCTCCGTTGGATGAGTCCTCAAAACCGGCTTCCAAGCCCTCGCAGTCATGGGCTTCCATTGTCAGCAATGACTCCATGGATGTAGGTACTCAGCTCAAATTTTTCCCTCCCCCGTCCCCAATTGGATCTGACATTGAGCTTTTTCCCCCTGCTTAGGTTATTCAGCAGGGAGAAGCCTCTTGGAGGGATACCCTTGTGGGTTATTGCTATGAATCCCCCCTTAATTTCTATGTGGTCAATCATATTGCCCGTAAGATTTGGGCTAAGTTCGGGATTTCTCATGTTGCTGAGATGGAAAATGACTTCTTTCTATTCCGGTTTGCATCTGAAACTCAGATGTAAGAGTGCTTAAACCATGGCCCGTGGACCTTTGCTGGACGTCCTTTCTTCTTAAAGAAATGGTCTCCGGATCTAGTCCTCTCCAAGGAGGATCACAAAACCTTCCCGATTTGGGTTCATCTAAAGGAGGTTCCTGTCCAATTTTGGACCCCTCTGGGACTTTGCTGGATTGCTAGTGCCAAAGGAAAACCCCTCCATATGGATCCCGCTACCGCCAAAAGGGATCGATTGAGGGTTACGCGTATTCGAGTAGAAGTCTCGGCTGCTTCAGTCCTGCCTGAAAAAATCAGAGTGAGCTGCCCCTGCTCAAAATTCTTCCAGTGGGCCTGACCCTGTCCCATCGACTCCCCCTGCTAATGCGGTTGATCCATCTTCTCAGGATGCTGGCTGTTTAATTGCAATGCCAAAAGTGGCATCTAGGCCGATTTCCTACCTGTATGAAGTCTCTGGCTGTGAAGCTGATGGGATTTCTCATGAGGCGGGGGAATTTGGTTTGCAGTCTCCTGTGATGCTGGCTCCTTCAGATGAGAATTGCTTAATTCCTAGGGTCGATGTTCCTAGTCCGGAGTCTATCGCACAGATCGTCTGCAAGTATTCCCTGAATGATGTTTCTCCCGAAGTGTGTCTTAAGAATCCATTGGTGGATGGTTTAATGGATAAGGTTCCGGTTGTGAGCTCGGTCCCCTTGTCTGGTTGCTCTGCTGTGGACTCTGAGGTTATAGTGGCTGAATCATTGCATTCCAGCGACTTTGGCCATGGAAATGTTCATGGTCTGTCCAATGTGGATCCGGATGCTGGTGATATGGGTTCTGATTCATTGTCCCATGCCATCTCGACAATGATTGATGATAAAGTTGCTCAGCGATGCCCTGATCTTCATCTGCCATGTTGCTCCCTGGATGCCCGTATTCCAGAGGGGTTATCTTCTAGAAATGAGGCTGGTTTGCAGGGATTGTCGCTATGCGATCCTAATGCTTCTTCCAACGGCCATTTGGAGCCTCCTGCTCGTCGGACTGATGATGAGCTATTTGCTAGGCAGGCAATAAATGGGTGGCACCGAATGGCCAGGTGGCGTAACTCTGGACCCAAGAAAACCCGGTTTCCTCAAACATGAAAACCTGCAGCAGTAGGATCGGGTGTGGGTTTTTGTTTGAGAAGTTCCTCATCCAGTTTCTTCTCCTTGGCCTTTTATTGAGGGTGTTTGGAATTATTTGGTTTGTAACCAAACTGATAATAAATTTTGAGCTCCTGAAGGATTCTCAAATGTTTTGATGCATTTATTGGATTGGGGTTATGATCCTAGAGGGTGTTTGGATGTACCTAATGTTGCCCTTTTTGCCTGGCAGAGTGTCTAGGGTTCCTCTATCCAGTTGCAGTAAGGGTGCTGGCCCGATATGCAGTCTTTGATTGGCCGTAGTAGGGACTGGAGTTGCTCCTGCTGGTCCTGCTACAATTGCTGGTCCTTTGTAATCGACTGTCATTGATTTTCGGTGGCATGCTGTTTGCTGGTGTGAGTCAATCTGCTGCCTTGGTGCTTGATTCTGCAAAGTTGTTTTGCTAATATTGCTGGGGCTTGCATTGGCCTTGCCCTGTTTTTTTGGTTGTCACTGGGCTGCAGTGAGGAGGTGACTTCATCTGTCGCTATATGGCCGGAGTGGTTGATTTTGTTCTCTCATAGGCCGGAGTGGATTTGCGTGAGATGAGGCCGGAGTGGCATTGCATCTGGATTGTTGAATCCGGAGTGCATTTTGCCAGAGTGCAATTTGCCGGAGTGCAATTTACCGTAGTGCATTTTGCCGGAGTGCACGTTTACCAGAGTGCATTTTTGCCAGAGTGCAATCTGCCGGAGTGCATTTTTGCCGGAGTGCTGCTGTTCTTCTACCTAGTGATAGCCGGAGTGTAATTGAGACCACTGTGGAGCTGGGTCTGTACTGCGATGAATGGCAAGGTTGCCATTCGTTTTTGCTGAATAGATCTAGTTGACTGATTATGTGTCTGATTATATATTAGATAGATTTCATATTCCGTTGTGTCTGTCATACGTTGTCCTCCTAGAGGTTTTATGTATTTTCTGATATACCAGTTGCTCGAGGCATGCCCTAACGTTTATGTTTTAACTCCAAGTCAAAACACCTGGAGATAAAATATAGATTTTACAATTTTTCTTCATTTAATCCAAAATACTTACTTACCAAAAAAAAAAAGAAAAAATCAGAGTGAGATTAGGGAATCTACCGGGAGATTCCTTGGGGGTCGACGTAAAGGTGGATTATCCGTGGAAACCTGGACAATTTGACTCTGGCCGGAAAAGGATTCACTATAAGAGTCATATCAAGATGCCCCCTAAAAGCGTTTCTTTTTTTTTTTGTAAGTAAGTATTTTGGATTAAAGGGAAAAAAATTACAAAATCAATACTTTATCTCCAAGTGTTTTGACTTGGAGTTAAAACATAAACGTTAGGGCATGCCTCGAGCCACTTGTACATCAGACAATACATAAAATACCTCTAGGAGGACAAAGTACGACAGACTCAACAGAATATGAAATCTATCTAATATATGATCAGACACATAATCAGTCGACTAAATCTTTTTTTTTTTTTTGGTAAGTAAGTATTTTGGATTAAAGGGAGAAAATTTTTTTTTGTTAAGTAATTAATTGCATTAAAATTAGAATAGAATGTACAGGCACTATGATCTTCACCAAGTGTTTTACCGACTTGGCAAAAGAACCATAGAAACAGGGAGTCCCCTAATAAGATTACAAAATCAAAATCAGCATTCCGAAAGCAAAAAAAGAAGTACAGGGGAGGGTGGCAGTCTTAGAACAACTCCGTCCCCACCACATACAAGGACGCTCCAATCTTAAAGAGTACCAGGCCACTCCGCTCTTGAAGAGGGCAAAGGTACTTCGGATAAAGAGAGCAAAGGTACTCCGGCCAGCAGTTAAGGCAAACAAAAGGACTCCGGGCAGCCAAGGACGCATTGTCACTCCGCCCCACGATAGAGGAACTCCAGCGCACTCTGTCCAAGGCACTCCGGATTTTGCAAAGAACTCCGGCCTCCAAGCGAAAGAGCTCCGGATTCTGCAAAACCACTTCGACCCGTGCAGTCTGGATAGAAAGTCACACCAAAGCAAAGAGAGAACGAAACAACGAAACAACGAAACACTCCGGATCCAGAGTCCTCAAGAACAACTCCGGAATCCGGAGTTACAAAGACAGGCGAAAATTTATTTATTTATTATTTATTTATTTTTTTGGAAGAGAGGCACAGAAAGAACGAAACACTCCGGATCCGGAGCCCTCAAGAACAACTCCGGAATCCGGAGTCACAAAAGCAGGCGAAAATGTGTTTTTTTTTGTTTTTTTTAAAGGGAGAAAAAATTTACAAAAAACTATGTTATAACTCCAAGTATTTTGACTTGAAGTTAGAACATATAACGCTAGGGCATGCCCCGAGCAACTGGTACATCAGAAAATACATCAAAAAAAACCTCTAGGAGGACTACGTTCAACAGAATCAACAGAATATGAAACTGTCTAGTATACATGAGCAGACTCATAATCAGTTACTCCCGAGTCGACTAGATCAACAACATCCAATCGCCCCGCAGCAGCTTACTACAGCGAAAGACAAGGGCTGCCATCAATCCTAATTGCACCCCTAGTTTTCCTACAGCAGCAAAGCAATAGGCAACTGCAGCACTTCCCCAGCCCCAACGCCAGCAAAAGAACGGCAGCAGCTGCACAGTCCAAGAATTCCTAGCAAATCAGCAGCCATCAGCAGGAGCATGGTTTCACTCACATGCTAATGGGAGACAACAACCCTTCCTGGAAATTCTACCATTCCATCTCCATGCAGGCCAAATAGACAACAGAAGCAGACTCAGCCAACCAGCTACCAGAGTTTTCCATCAGCTGCAAGGCCTATGCAATTGCAGCAGCATCCATAGCCCCCGACACCAGCAGATGGCTCCAGCAGCAAGTGCAGCACCCTGCAAGGAAAACCAATGCACTGCCGCCCCAAGAGCTTTATACCCCATGCCAGCAGGTTTGCAATATTGCCAAAACCAAACCACAGAGCATCAACAAAGTAGAACAGCATCCAAGAACATAGAATGGCATAACAGGGCCGAATTTCAATCCCTCCAGCCATGCTTTGCAACAAAGACAAGGAGCAAACTGAAGCAGGCAGGGGCATGCTTCATCAGCAAATTCAGCAACCACAACCCATCCTAATCCAAGGCAGGGGCCTTTACCACCCCCAGAGATGGCAATAACCAAAATGAGGAAGCATAGTTCTACAGCAGGGACAGCACCCAAGATCAGCAAATCCAGCCTCATCACCCAGCAGCCTCCCACAAAAAAGCCTCAAAGCATCATAGCCAAGAATCAGATAATCAGCAGAACAACCAGCTAGGCAACCAGCTACATTGAACCAGCCATAAGGCCACAGCTCAGCAGGGCAGTTTCCATCGCAGCCCCTCAAGTAGCCATCCGGCAGAATCTTTAATCACACAGCAAGTCCTTCCAGCCATGCAACTGGAGGAAAATTTGGTATAATGCAGTTTCAGAAAGCCATAGGAGGTAGCTTCTGAAAATTGCAGCGAACCATAATTCAAAGCAATCTTTTTTTTTGGTAAGTAATTAATTGAATTAAAGTATTAAATAAAATATACAAAAGACTATGTTCTTAACCAAGTGTTTTTCCGACTTGGGGAAAGAGACATAGTAATAGGGGAGGCCCCCAAACCAATGACAACAGTTATTAAAAAATAAGATTACAATAATATTCGGTCATTGTAAGAAATAAAAAGCGAACTGTCAAATTGAATGAGGAATCACCCTGCCACTGCATAAAAGGCGCTCCGGCTTCAAAAGGCCACAACGCCTCAAAATGCACTCCGGCTTCAGAAACCACACCGTCCTCAAAAGGCACTCCGGCATTGAAATGCCACTCCGTCCTCAGCGCACGCAAACCACGTAAACCACTCCGGCCTTTTAGTGAGCAAAACGCACTCCGTCTTTATAAGGCACTCCACTCCGGCAACAAAAGGCCACGCACTCCGGATTTACTCCGGCATTAAACGAACAAAAGAGTTCTGGCTTCAAAGAGCCACTCCGCCTCAAAATGCACTCTGGCTTCAAAAACCACTCCGTCCTCTAAAGGCATTCCGGATTGAAATGCCACTCCATCCACAACACACGCAAACCACGGTCCGACCAAAGTCACTCCGTCCAAAGCCACATCATCCAAAGACACTCTGTACAAGTCACTCCGGCCAAAGTCACCCCGTCTTAGGAGTTTTTTTTTTGGTAAGTAACCCCGTCTTAGGAGTTACTCCGGCTTTCCAGACATACAAGGCAACTCCGGCCTTCAAGGTGCCACAAAACACTCCGGCCATCAAGAAGCACAATTCTACTCCGGCCTTAAATCACTCCAACTTTTAAGAAGCGCAATTCAACTCCAGCCTTAAAACACTCCGGCCATTAAGCATCTCACAAAACACTCTGGCATCCAGACAAAGAAACTCCGGATTCAACAATGCCACTTCGTTCAAAGCGCACAGCCCAATGCACTCCGGATAAAGAGAGCAAATGCGCTCCGGTAGCTCCCACTGCAAATCACTTAGATTTACAGGGCTTTATCTTACTTCAAGTTTTTTTCTTAGCCTGTTCAGTGCTACCCACGTATTTTTTTAAAATACGAGAGATAGGGCTGGGCGTGAGATCCAGATCGATTGAATATTGGACCCATGCCGGCCTCAGCTGGGTGGCTAGTGCTGTTGGAATTCCTCTCTAGCTCGACCCCCGGACTGCCCGTATAGAGAATGTCTCCTTCGCAAAAGTCTGTGTGGAAGTGGGTGTCGATGGCCCCTTTCCAAAAAGCATCACCATTAAAGCTTGCCACGATTCGGCTCCCACTGTGGTGAAGGTGGAGTATAGCTGGCGGCCTATCATATGTAGTCGATGCCGTCTGTTGGGGCATGTTGAAGCTCAATGCCATCCCAAGGAAGCTAAACCTCCAACTGGTAATTCCCGCTCCAAATCTCCCATTTCTGCTCATGTGGAAAAAGTCCCAATGGTCTCATCGCCTTGCCCTGGGATCGCGATTGATGATTGTGTTCCACCTTCTGTGGATAATGAAGTCTTAATTCCCGGACTCTTTTGTAAAATCCTGGGTTCGGAGTGCTGTCTTCTATGGCACTCCGGATCCGGAGTGATTAAAAAAAAAAAATTTGCTTACTTCTGATTCCGGAGTGCCCTTTGTACTCCGGAAGCCGAAGTGCCTGTTTTTTCCGGAGTGCTTTTTGTGCACTCCGAAATTCGGACTGCTTTTGTAAACTCCCGATTTCGGAGCGCTGTCTTCTCTGGCACTCCGGAACTGGAGTGAATTTGGGATAAAAAAAAAGGTAATTAATTCTTTTGCTTCCGGTCTCCGGATTGCGTCTTTGTTCGCGATTTGATGGAGTGCTGCATAGCTTTCTGTCAATTTGGCGGAGTGATTTGGGACGGGCTGATTCTGGTGGAATGGCTATGGACGGAATGCCCTGCGCTCTTTAGACGGACCTCTCGGGTTCTCCGGAATTCGGAGTACGTTTTTCCACGTACTTGGCTGGCCTGTTTCATTTGGTCGGAGTTGTTTCTGCTGATCTTCTTCCGGAGGGCCTTTTCTCTGTTCTTCTGGAGTGATTGTCGCAGAGATATTGGACGGAGTTGATTTGTGCTTTTGAATTCGTGTGCATTTTTTTGCTGGAGTTCTTTCTTCCGGTGTGCATTTTTCCGGAGTGTATTGCGCTGATAGAGGCCGGAGTGGAAGGTTGAAGACGGAGTGTGATTGAAGCCGGAGTGTCTTTGTTGCCGGAGCGTCTTTAGAGGCCGGTTTAGCTTATTATTGCTGAAGTAATTTTTTGTGATTGGAGCTGTTTGGCTTACAAGAATTAACGTCAGTGTAATTTTTAATGACTGTTGTCATTGGTCTAGGGGTCTCCCCTGCTTTGTGTTCCATCTTCAAGTCGGCAAAACACTTGGTTACGAACATATTTTTGTATATTTTTTATACTTTTAATACATTTAATTACTTACAAAAAAAAAAAGAAGTCTTGATTCAACCGGTTTCTCCCCCACATCCATTTGCTGCCCCGAAGGATGCTGAGGGCCTTAGTGGCTGTTGTGGGAGTAGCCCCACCATTGTGGCGGTGTCGGACTCTCAAACC
>JAODPA010117419.1:0-14467 GCA_025585075.1 Nepenthes mirabilis
CAAAATAACAGGGATTGGCTACCTAAAAATACATCTCAATGGATAGCATAAATATGACTCGTTTACCAGGAGTTGCTATAGCCTTATTTTGGTTGGAGTTGGAGGTCAATCACCAGCCAACCTCACCAAACCGGTCTACAAATTGTTAATTGTCTTTTTGAGTGGCTAGGCTTTAACTTTAAATCTTAAATTCTAAATTAAGATTATATTATTTGATTGGAGTTTGATACGGACATAGAGTTTAAATTGCCATACGAATTAGAGAGTTAAGTAATTCCTTCGATTGGTTCAAAAGAATATGAATCAGGTCCTTATAATTACAAATTTGGATTATATATACCTGTTGCGTCCCGAGTCCTCGATTGTTGTACGGATTAGGGGGCATTCGGATTCATAACTGTTCTGAAGCGTATGTGGAAGGGTCCGGTCTCCATCCTTGTTAACCTGAAACCTGTACAACACAATCAACAAATAAGAGGTCAAAGGCCGACGGGGGGCTCTCCCCCGCCGACACTCTGTCCGCAATAAACGAAAGAATGCATGCTTAAGATGTAAGAATGAGGGGAGTTTGAGAAGGATGTATTTTGAGGCTTGAGCCCCATGGATGCGCCTGGTAGAGGGGCGATTTACTGTTGCGCCCGCAGAAGGCAGCTTAGTAGTGCGCCCGCGGAGGGCAGCTTAGAAGAATCCCTCCTGGGGGTGCGCCCACGGAGGGCGGCTTAGGGATGTCCCCACAGAGGGTGACTTAGGGATGTCTTCGCTTGGGGTTACGCCCATGGAGGGCGACTTAGGGATGTCCCCGTTTGGGGGTGCGTCTGTAGAGGGCAACTTAAAGATGCGCCTGCGGAGGGTGGCTTGGAGATGTTCGTGGGCCTTCGTGGTATTTAGAGATCTCCCGGGATGCGCCGAAATGAGTGCGGGGCCTGTTGGGCCCGACTCTTCTTGACCATATTGGCGGGCCATTAAGTACGGAAGAGCCTGAGGAGACCTGACTCGTTTAATGAGACGACGCAACCGTGGAGGACGTTAGGCGGCTTCCTTCGGGGAAGCACTGTACTGCACTTTGCCTTAACGCCTAATTGCTTCTCAGGAAATCCCACTCCAATTCTGCCTAAGGGCCTCGAGCGCCATTAGTGAAGTGCCGCGAGCTCCTTGTTGGTCTGAAGTCACGGCTGGCTTCGTTTCAAGGGAGCTTCGTACTGCGCTAGGATCTAGTTTAGGGAGGACATACCAAACGTCATGGTGGGAGCTTCACTAGGGTCCTTCCCCTTGACTCGAGGTTGGAGCAACTGGGTGACATCCTCAGAGCATTCCTCTGTGCCCAAATCGGTCGAGAGGGCCCAGGATGCCATCAATGGGGAGTTTGGTACTCTGTTCGGCTCGAATGTCGCAAGGGGGAGTCGGCCGCCATTGTCGGGGATTTTGCATACCGACGGGTTCTGATCTGGGAGGGTATCATTGGACGCTGCTCCTATAAGGACTTCAAGCCCAGTTCCATAAAGACAGAGGATCATGCTTTGCTCCCCAGAAATGGGCACGAAGGGGTTGGGTGCCATCGTTGGAGACGTTTGGGGTTTGTTTTGGCGGAAACGAGAGTGGGGGAGCCCAGGGTCATTGACGGAAAGGGCTACGTGGTTTGCTTGGCTCACCGACGGCTGAATGGAGCAGGTTCTCCCTTCTGCTGAGTTTCATTCTCTGCTTTTCACGAAGATGGGGACAGAGAGAGAGAGAGAGGCCCATCAATGAGAGAGTTCCAGACTCCGCCGAAAACGGAGGTCCAGAGCTGGAGAGTCAGGAAAATGGTTTTCTTCTCTGCTTTTTCTTCCCCCCTTTTTCTGTGCAGGGGATTTCCCTTTTATTGGAGAAAGGGATGAATGTCTTCCCTCCAAAATAAGCCCAAAATTCCTACCAAAACGAAAATTATTCCCACCTTGGCGATGCTTCTTCGTTACGATGAAACGTTTTGGTCAACCCACTGTACTGGACCCAACACTAGCCCCTCATGCCGAATGGTTCATATTTTCAACCCTCGGCATGTAATGATGGGGCATCGCCGTGTAGGTCATTACGCGTTTTCCTTTCCCAAACAGCTTCTGAAT
Organism: Nepenthes mirabilis; assembly: GCA_025585075.1. Classification (NCBI taxonomy): domain Eukaryota; kingdom Viridiplantae; phylum Streptophyta; class Magnoliopsida; order Caryophyllales; family Nepenthaceae; genus Nepenthes; species Nepenthes mirabilis. The sequence continues at coordinate 2,100 of JAODPA010117419.1, forward strand.
TCTATATTGTTGGGCACGACCAGTGTCCTGGCAGCTTCTATTGGGAACAATGGTGTCTGGATGACGGGTTGAGGACCTCCGTGATGAAGTGCGGAGGCTGGGCGCCTCGACACTAGAGAGAGGGTGGCCAATGGCCTCCTAGCAGGACGAAGGGACAAACATCTCCGTGCTGAGGAATAGAGGTTGCACCTCGATGTTGGAGAGAGGAGGGCTGAGGACCTCCGGGCAGGATAAAGGAATGAGACATCTCCGTGCTAGCGAGGGGGAAGGATAAGGACCTCCTAATGGGACGGAGGAGTGAGACATCTCTGTGCTGAGGAGCAGAAGCCACGCTTCGACACTAGAGAGAGAGGAGGGCTGAGGACCTCCTAGTAGGATGGAGGAATGAGACATCTCCGTACTGGCGAGAGGAGGGCTAAGGACCTCTTGATGGGACGGAGGGATGAGACATCTCTGCGGTGAGGAGCGGAGGCTGCTCCTCGACGCTGAAGAACGGAGGCTGCACCTCGACGTTAAAGAGAGAGAAGGGTTGAGGACTTCTTAATGGGATGGAGGGATGAGACATCTCAGCGCTGAGGAGCGGAGGTTACGCCTGGACACTAAAGAGCGGAGGCTGCACCTCGACACTAAAGAGAGGAGGGCTGAGGACCTTCTGATGGGACGGAGGAATGAGGCATCTCCATGCTAGCGAGAGGAGGGCTGAGGACCTTCTGATGGGACAGAGGGATGAGACATCTCCGCGTTGAGGAGCGGAGGCTGCGCCTCAACGCTAAAGAGAGAGGAGGGTTGAGGACCTTCTGACGGGATGGAGGGATGAGACATCTCCGCACTGAGCAGCGGATGCTGCGCATCGACGCTGAAGAGCGGAAGCTGCATCTCGACGCTAAAGAGAGAGGAGGGCTAAGGACCTCATGACGGGACAGAGAGATGAGACATCTCCACGTTGAGGAGCGGAGGCTACGTGCCCCGATGCTGGCAGGACGGAGGAATGAGACATCTCCATGCTGCAGAGCGGAGGCTACGCCTCGACGCTGGAGAGGGGAGGACAGACAGCTGAGGGCGCAGAGTAGGTGGCTGGCGGAGGAGGGCAAACGACTTACGAAGGAGACTGGGAAGTCGAGGCAAGAGGCCGAGCGACTAAGGGGATGGACCTCTACCCTGGTGGATGACGCGTCTCGCCTTAGCACTGACCTCAGGCTGCGGCTTACTTCAGAAGAAGCGCGCCTCGTGCTCGACACCGGGTTTTGAGATGGTTTCTGCCTGTATCGTCGGGTCGTCTTCATCGTGCTTCAGGGCATTTCCTGGGGAATGTACATCCAGGGAACGCTGGGATCCCCGATAACTTTAGTTTAAGAGACTTCTCGAAAGAGGCTAGGCCGCCAGATGCGTAGGATCAAGATACCCCTGGTATTCTTTGTTGTACAGTGTCGCGCTGTAATGTCGCTCGTCCTCGACTTGTATATGAGAAATAATGCCTCCTTTTTGCGTTAGTGCCTCCCAGTGTGATTTTAGAGATTATATATCGTATTTTTCAGCTAAGCTTATAAAGCTATTGTCGTAAAGGCCCCAATCCGGCATTTTCTTGTGCTGTGTTCGTCCTCCGGGGGGGATGTCGTCGTAGCTCGCACGAATAATGGGAAGCTCTATCCGGTAGGGCGGACGTCGTAGTAAGTCCCGTGGAGCCTCGCTAAGGGCCATCCAGCTTTTCGAGCCACAGCAGCCGGACTTCGGGTCTGGGCCGTTTCGCACGTGGTTCCTGCATTAAAAGCTTAGCCCCTGCTCAGGCCGTCATCGCCTTCCAGTGCTCGGTCCTAACCCACGACCATTGTAGACTGAATGTGCTCTCTTCTTCGGCAGAAGATCGTTGCATGCCTACAATTTTGCCCCCTAAGGTTTTGTTGGCGACAAATTAGGGACTTCAGAAGCCCCGAGGGCTAATGTTTTGACCGCCTGGGTCATTGGCGCGAAACCTGCTTAGTGGACCGCACGGGTCTATTTGACAGGAGTCAAAGCCTACGCGTGGCTGCTCCTGGGCCGTCTGGCGTTGAGCCAAAGTGCAGGGGGCCGCTCGACCCGTTTGGTGCAGAGCCAAGGTGTATGGGGCCGCCTGGGCCATTCGACGCGGAGTCGAGATTATGAAGGGGCCGACCCCGGGCTGTGTGGCACGGAGACAAAATCCTGGGACGGTCGCTTTCGGACTGCCTGGCACGGGGCCAAGGACTCATTTTACGGACGGACGTTTGTCCTCCCGACTTAGGGGCAATCTAGGTTGTATGATTTTATGTTGTGTTATGCAGTCATTCATATGAACAGATAATACCACTATTTTATTAATGGAAACGTGATTCAAGCAAGCAGCGTGATGCATACAAGACTTACCTAGGTTCGGTGTGGAACCGTTGCAGATGTTCGTCGGCAGGTGATGTGCTATGCCCTCGGGACCTGTCTAAGGTCCTGTGCGCATAGTCTGCGTGTACCACTTCGAAGGGTCGTTGGAGCGCTCTGTTAGGCACCTCTGCTGATGGCCCCTACACTCTGAGGGGTCTGATCTTTTGCTTAGATTGGCTGGGCAGCGTACGGCAGATCCTTTGATAATGCTGGCTTTCTTTGGTCGCCAGGGAGCTGAGGGGTAAAGCCCCCAGCGCTACACCTTCCGGCGGGTGTGAATGGTCCCGGAAACATGGATCCAATATACCCCGCTTGATAGCAAATGCTTTTCATGCCTGGGGTCGATCGTCCGTCCGCATGGCTATCCGCAAAGGGGGTCGTCACCATGGGCGACTTTGCCTCAGGATGATATAGCGGCTCGCATCTGTGATGCTGATATCCCTTAACCATCTTAGAGTTAGAGGACGGAGCCTCCAAGCATGGCTAATCGATAAGGGGTCGTCGCAACGAGTGACTTCGCTCCAGCCGAGGAAATAATTCACGCTTAGGGTGTTGATCTTCTCTATCCGTCCTAGAGTTGAGGAACGGAGCCCCCAAGCATGACTACCCAGTGTGGGATCGTCGGCATAGGAGGCTATGGTTTGAGCCATAGCGCTGGTTGGAACTTAAGTGCTGTCCGTTTTTATATGTGAGATTGAGTATTGAAGGGTGACGCTAGACTTTTTGTCGTGTTCCCACGGATGGCACTAATGTTGCGTCCCGTGTCCTCGGTTGTTGTACGGATTAGGGAGTTATCGGATTCCAACCGCTCTAAAGCGTATGTGGAAGGGTCTGGTCTCCGTCCCTATTAAACTAAGACATGTACAACACAATCAACAAATAAGAGGTCAAAGGCCGACAGGGGGTTGTCCCCTGCCGACACTCCAACGCTTAAGTTAGAAACCTTCCGCAATAAACGGAGAAATGCATACTTAAGATGCAAAAATGATGAGAGTGTAAGAGGGATGTATTTGAAGGCTCCATGGATGCGCCCGGCAGAGGGGCTGCTTACCAATGCGCCTGCGAAGGGTGGCTTAGTAGTGCACCCGCGGAGGGCGGCTTAAAAGAATCCGTTCTAGGGGTGCACCTGCGGAAGGCAGCTTAGGGATGTCATTGCTTGGGGGTGTGCCCGCGGAGGGTGGCTTAGGAATGTCCCCGCTTGGGGGTGCGCCCACGAAGGGTGGCTTGGAGATGTTCGTGGGCCTTGGTGGTATTTGGAGATCTCCCGGAATACACTGGAATGAGCGCGGGGCTTTTGGGCCTAACTCTTCTTGGCCATATTGGTGGGTCGCTAAGTACGGAAAAGCCCGAGGGGACCTAACTGGTTTAATGAGATGGCGCGATCGTGGAGGATGTTAGGCGGCTTCCTTCAGGGAAGCACTGTACTGCATTCTGCCCTGATGCCTGATTGCTTCTCAAGGAATCCCACTCTAATTCTGGTTAAGGGCCTCGAGCGCCTTTACGAGCACCATTAGTGAAGTGCCGCGAGCTCCCTGTTGGTCTGAAGTCACGGCTGGCTTCATTTCAGGGGAGCTTCATACTGCGCCTGGATCTGGTTCAGGGTGGACGTACCAAATGTCATGGCGGGAGCTTCGCCAGGCTCCTTCTACTTGACTCGAGGTTGGAGCAGCTGGGTGACATCCGCAGAGCATTCCTCTGCGCCCAAATCGGTCGAGAGGGCCCAAGATGCCATCAATGGAGAGTTTGGTTATAACTATTACGTTATTTATATAACCGTCGTTTATATTTATTTTGTAACTATGTAACAGTTAATTCTTGGTTTTTATTTGGCTGTTACGGCTTGTTTTAATGTGACTATTCACCTATTGATTACTTACAACCATTTATTAGAATTAAAAATTTTATTTATTATTTTGTCAAACCATTAAATGTCTCAATTTTTTATACTTTCAGTCACCCCACTAGTTGGTTGAACCTTCGATAAGATTGTTCTCCAAATTGATTTCATGTCCGATTGATCAACTTGGATTCGTGTTAGGTCGGAGTGTCCTTATTTAGACCATGCCCAACAAAGTTATAATTTATTATTTTGAATCCAATTTATAAAGGAATAGTTTATATCATATTTGTTTATAATTTTTGTGATAGTATATTAATATATAGTACAGCTTCACCGAAAAAAGTAATTTGATTACCTATCTATCAGTTTTATTTATTTTTATTCTTGTAGAAATAAATCACCCCATTAACTTTTACATAATTTTTACTTTTATCCCCACATCTCCTTTGATATTCTCATTCACTCTATCCATTGATTTAATTTGGACGCTTCAAAAACTTCACCTTTCTCATCTCACTTCTCTGTTGCACTCACTTCCTCCATAGTCATCTTCACTTCCTCATATTTGACGTGTACTTATATCTCAAAAATAATTCATATGCTTACACATCCATATATGAAAATTATGTATGTAAAAGTATAATACTCAGCAATGCTTAAAAAATGTCTCCTTTTTCTCAAGGAAAAGAAAGAAGCCCGTAACTTGAAATGGATTCGACGAGATGGGCTTTGGCAGGCTTTGGCGGGCTTCAGCCCAGTCTGAATCATCAAAGCCCGTGGACTGATGAGGGGACGAACACCCTATGCACGTGGCCTTCTTGCTTGACGGCCAAACTCATGGTAGATCATCAATTTTATCATTATGAATTCCACTTTAATTGAAATTAGCTATATAAATAATTGAGCTTACGAAAATTACTATATTATCTTGACTAATTAGTTATAATGGAATCCACTCAGTAATTAATCAGTAAAAAATATAATTAATAATAAATTAGTGGTCATAAATGGAAGTAATATTCTTAATATATTAAATGTATATCTTAGGGAAGTTGTCGTACTTTCTCTTCTTCTCTGGTGCTTGTGAGTGGAGATCGAGTAGCACTGACAAATGGCTTCTGACCTTCCCCAGGGAGACGATCGGATTGCGAAAATTGCATCTTCAATTCGAGTGATCCCCAACTTCCCTAAACCCGGTATGCTCATCCTCATCTACTGTCCCCGGCCATTTGTAGTGCTTGTAATTTTCAGTTCATTGTGCTCCAAAATTGCCGCGATCTAATTTTCATTTAATCCCCCATTCTTAGAATACAGATCCACTTCCTGGTTATTCCAGATTTGTCTGTTTTTGGGAGTTTTTCAAAACTTTGCTAATTTTTGTGGGTTTCTGTCTGCAGGGGTCATGTTTCAGGATATAACAACGTTACTTTTAGATCCAAGGGCTTTCAGGGACACCATTGACTTGTTTGTCGAAAGATACAAGGGCCAGGATATCTCTGTTGTTGCTGGTAGACTTGCTCCTTTCTCCCGTGATGCGTTTTCAGCTCTTTACTGTTTCCAAATTTGTCGTTCTTTTTGATGAGTATAACTACTATGTACGATTAATTCCCAGAACCATGGTCAATTACCAATATTTGCGGTAGTTAATTATTGCAATACGCAGGTTTCCTTTGATATAGAGCGCTTGATGATTTGTAGTCTTGCTATTTGAATGGAAGGATTCTATGAAACTCTCTTGCATTTTTCTCGCTCTGTCTTTTCAATCACTTTGTAGTTGATTGATCATACATTTCCATCTCGCGGGTTCTCATTCTAACGGTGCTCAACGACTTCTCATTCTAACGGTGCTCAACGACTCTTTGTTGCACTTATATGTGGAGTTTTTGTATCCTCCCTTTTATGCTCTGATAAAGATGAGTTGCTGCAGGTATTGAAGCAAGAGGATTCATATTTGGACCGCCCGTTGCCTTGGCCATTGGGGCAAAATTTGTACCCATGAGGAAACCCAACAAGTTGCCCGGTAGACGTTCTGCAACTCTCTCTTGCTTTTGTTATCTTCATTTGTAATATCTTAGGGCGTGTTTAGTTGTTGAAAACTAAACTTCGGTTAATTTCTGAAAACAAACCAGAAAATTAAAAAAATTTAAAAATTTTGTTTAAATATTCGTGTTAATTTCGAACGCTATTTTTCAGTTATTTTTTAAACTCTGAACTGAACCCATGATACATCAAAATCATGTTTTCATAATTTTCCACTGATAATAAACTAGTTTTGTGCATGGTTTTCTATTTGTAATTTATATGTCAATCTTTTGAGAATTTATTGTGTTAGAGACTATTTTGTAAGGTATCTGTTTGACGGGTGTGGGGTATTCAGTGGCCTTCATCACCTTCCTATGTAAAAGGTGATGAATTCCGTGCTTTCATTTGTGTTTAAGGAAAATAAGACATGCACAGAAGTTATTCTTTGGGCTCCATTTGTTTGGCGATAATGGAATTATAGGGAATACCCTTTACATTGTAATCACGTTACCTATATTTAAAGAATTTGGTTTACCTTCTAGAATCAATGAACCAAATACCTTAATAACCATATGCCTTACTGGGAATAGGAATTCCCATACCGTTGTTTTTCATTGCTGCCAAACAAATGCTGCCTTAGTTTTGTTTAATTCCATTTTATGTGTGGTTTGTCTCTAATCTTTTTCTTCTTCCATTTTGTTGGACATAGCAAGATAAATGATGCTTTGTTAAAAATGATTCTATTTAGATTGTTTTCTGGTCTGCTCAACTTCATGAAATTTCCATTTATGGATGACGATAGCATGCTCCACTAGTGATGGTAGTCTCTTGCTCTTGTCTGCGTCGACTCATAGGGTTTCATTTACTGTCACATTGCATTAACTGATTGCTCCTGCTTCACATACTTCCTTTATCCTATAAGTCATTGCCACTATATTTGGTATGCTAACTGAAGTTATACTGATGTAAATTTTGCTAGTGTCGTTAATTTAGTGTAGAGCTCTTTCATTTACACATAATTGGCAAATTTCTTTATGCATTATGTTTAGAGACTCTTGAATATCACATTGGACTCAAACAGGGGAGGTAATCTCCGAAGAGTACACTCTCGAGTACGGAACAGACGTAATGGAGATGCACGTCGGAGCTGTACAAGCTGGGGAACGTGCTATTATAATGGATGACCTCATTGCCACAGGGGGTACCTTATGTGCAGCAATTAAGCTACTTGGTAGGGGTCCTCACTACTAGTTTCTTTCAGATGTGTTAGTTTTTGAAATTTTTCCGTCCTCTTATCAGGTAGGCAATCACTCGATAGTTATGACTTATGAGATTGCTTGATGGCTGTCATTTGTCATCATACTACTATAATATTTTTTCCTGTTTGGATTGTTCCAATAGATACTGGGTTCAGCAGTTCTTTATCAAGTCTGCACTCCGCTTATAGATGGCAGAACTTCTGTTTGGATTTTTGAACACCTTTTCTTGCAGGGCCCTTAAAACATTCGCATACTATGTTCGTCCTAATCATGTGTTGATTCCATTGCAGAGCGTGTTGGAGTGCATGTCGTTGAGTGTGCTTGTGTTATTGAACTGCCAGAGTTAAAGGTATGTTTCATTGCCGTTGACAGTCATATGTTCCAGCTAAATGTTATATACTCGGTCTTAATTTACATGTTGTGGCATGTATCAAGCTGCTTCACTTTGGTAAGAGTCCATGTTTTGTAACTCAAAGGTAGGTGTGTCAATTCATGTTGGCATATCATGTTGAGGTATGCACGTAAGAGTATTACATCAGCATAAATCCGACACAATTAGTAATCATTTCAATAATTTGAACATGAATATGACCCACTAAATAAACGAATAATAAAACACAACACGCACAACTTGTTTAATAAATAGGTTGTATCGTGTGACACAACAAAACACATTTAATACTTAATACCATGCAATAAAATGTGCTCGTAATATGCTGCCCATTATCCATATATTAAGTAAAATTTGGATGGATAAAAGGGTTTTAAATGTGTTAACTGTTGGGGTTCAACTCGGATGCATTCGACCGGCACTGCAAAAAAAACCCGAACTTCTCATCGGCTGTCAGTCACCAAGAATGTGAGCACAATGATTACAAGAATTCACAATTATTTTCAATGTGGAAAATCTTTTTCAACTAAGGGAAAAACCACGGGACAAATTTCGAAAAATCTCCACGATGTAAAATTTGATTATACAAACCCCCAAGACAAAATACCTGCAACCGATCCGAGCCAAAGCAAGAAACTCCAGAGTAAAAGCAAGGGAACCTCCTCCTCTCTTTTCTCTTCTTTTCTTCTCTCCTTCGTCTCTCACTTACGGCACTCTCTGCTCTCTAATTTTACAAAGTATGGTGATGAACGATGAACGGCGAATGCTCTCGTATGCACTTCGTTTCTGCTCTGTTCCACACGCAACTCTGAAGCTCCCGGTGCGCTTTATAATGACGCCTAGCCAATATCTCAACTGCTCACTTGCCCTAATCTTGCAGAGGATTTATCACGCCAATTTTGTCATTTTTTGCATTTTCACTAGTTGTTGTGCTTTTCCACAAATAACGCATGCTCTATAAGTCGGCTACCTGCTCTGTAAAGTTTACTATCTACTCTGCAAAGTCGGCTACCTATTCTACAAAGGCTAGTGCCTACTTTGTAAAGTCGTCTACCAGCTCGGCCAGGTCGTTCCCTCTGAACTGGCGTTGCCTAGTCACATTAGCGCCCTCATTCGGCCTCTTCGGCCGGCCTCATCCATGCTCGGCCACACTTGCCTGGCTACTATTGATTGGTCTCTTCTCAGCCGGCCGACTTATCTTTCCATCCGGTTGACCTCTCCGGCTGGCATCCTGCAGGCCGACCTCTTGATGTCCGGCCAGTTGTTGCTAGCCGGCTTCCCGCTGGTCAGCCGACCGGCTTCCTTCGGCCGCTCACCGTGCGTGCAATCATTCCGATTCTTGCACAAATCCTCCGATGACTTTCCGTTTGTTGAGCTACCCACCACGGAAGAACCAAAAACCCAACATAAACTTGACATGGTTATGAATCATGTTACTTGTGAGTTAATATGTCAATACAAAACAGAATACGATTATTTTATGTTATAAACATACTGACCCGTTGATGATATGAACCCATTTAATACAAAGCGAAATCCCCTTATTTCGTATTGTGCTTATATGGTGTTTTTTTTGGCTGTGTCTAATATCACTGCTTCCACCTGAAGATAGCTCGAGCTTGTTCAGCATGTCTCAGTAATGCAAGTACTCTGGCAGTTATCTTATTTGAAATGCTCAAATTACTGGAGTCACTCTGCATTCTGACTCTTGCGTTAGAAACCAGAGAATGATGTCAATACGAAGGAAATCCAAAATTTTGAACTTGCAGGAGGGTCATCCTATTAGGAAGCTATTGTTGCCCGTAGCTTTTTACTGTTTTCCTTTTCCTTCTTCTGCTGGCTTACCTTCTAAGTTCCCCCTCGTCTACTACTTCCAGGGCCGAGACCGTTTAGGTGACAGACCTTTGTACGTCATTGTGGAGGCGGTCTGATCGCAACCTGTCCACTGTTGGGACAGCAAGTTGGCATTGTTGCAGTAGTGGATGATCATAAAATGCTTCCTCTCTACTTTATTTGCTGAGTTGATTAAATATTTGAAAGGTCTCCCTGGCTGCAGAAGAGGCATGTTTGATGTGAAAGACGACGTTCTTGTTTGACAGCCGAAAACCTTGATGCTTATTGATGAACTGTACTAGATATCAAATGCGTTTGCTTTTTTTTTTTTTTAAAAAAAGGAATGTTCATTTCAGGTCCCATGAGCATTCAATTACTCCTTCGGAGAGGAGATGATTGAGGAGGTTTAATGTCCAAATTTCATCACTAATTACTAATTAGTGTAAGAAGAGAGTACATTTCTTGTATTTATGCCTTAATGATTGTCCCTGAATATAATTTAATTATGTTATTTTGAATGTTATTAAAGTCCAGATTTCATCGCTAAACACTATTGATTGTTCTTCGAGTCTTCGAAGTTCCCATTCTATCCAATTGGATGGATGAAAAGTGTGCAAGCTGATATCGAACAAATTGGGATTTCTTGTCATTTTAAGAGTTAATATTGAGTGATAAAAAATAGAAAATATTGGAACAAATTATCAAATTACAAAATAAAAATTTTAGTATTGTTTGTTTTTATTTTTATTATTCAATTTATCCTTTAGAATAACAACAGCCGGACCAGAGGAAGAAGCAGAAGGCGCCGCTTATTTTGCAAAATTAATATTTTAAAGATTTCTTGTAATTTTTATGAGAAAGGGTGCTTATTGATTTTTGTTTACTATATCTCTTTTATAATTTAATGCTTATTTATTGATATATGTTTAATCATTTTAAACATCAAAATTTGATTTATGATGGCTTGGATAGAATTGGATGTTCTTATCTTTCGGGTTTAATTTATCTGGATGAGTCAAATTTGAACATAATTTTAGATTTACCCAATTAAAAAGTTAAGCTTAATTAAAGCAATATTCAATTCATTTGCCAACTAATCTACTATGATTTTGAATTATAGCAATTTTTTACTACACAATTGTAGTTCTTTACAACAAATTAAATTATTAATAATTGAATTAGTAATTTATATTTAGAGTTCATGAGGTAGAATCAATAAGTTTTGTAAACAATATTATNTTCAAAAATTATTTTCAATATATATATATATTTAAAAATTCTAGTTGCGATAGGCTAATGTCCTTTCATGTAGTCGTCAAGGGCTGTAGTCTTCTATCCCAGCCTTTCGAACTGCTTCGGACCCTAATCAAATCAATATTTATTAGAGCAGTGTGCGAGGGGCTCCAATCGTGTACATCTTTGAATCTGATGCAAAATTATACTCAAAATTGTATGATCACCTTCTCTTTCCTTGCGTTGAGGAGTACCTTCTATAAAAGACAGTCTCTGAAAAGAATCTTCCATGATTGTTATACGCTCTCTATCTTGTCCAATCAGAGTCTATTTAGCTGTATACTAAGGTTTTTGAATCGGTAAAATTATCACAGTTCATGCATTCTGTTATCGTTGAAGCACAAATTTGGTATTTATTTTTTTCTCTAAACCTAAATCAGAGTACGATTTTTTGTTTCATGCCTATCTGTTTTTAATAAAGGGTTGCTAACCTTGGATATTGCGATGGGGAGGATGGATTTTGGGAATTCTTTTCAGAATGTGTTTTTCTATTTTATCGCCATTCCGAAATGCGACCGGGTCTTTAACTCCATTCTAGGTGCTATACCAACTTGCCTTTCTCCTACGGGTGAGTCCTTTTTTTGCTATTCCGATACCCTTATCCCGTTAACTGATTTGTTTCGAAACAGATTCATATGTGGGATTTATTTGGGGTGAAATATAGCTTCGTTTTGTTAAACTGGGATTGGCGTATTAAGGATTAAAGTATAAATATGATTCTACTGCAGGACAGATTTTCGCACCATTGATTAGGATGGATTTTGTTTGAGGATCTCTGAGATTTATCACGTTATACATCTATTATTGTGCTAGGCTTATTTGTGTAAGCCCTTCTTAGGGTTTAACGTGATTGCCTTGTCTTTTAATAACGTCTATATTTGTTTCATCTTAAATGGTATAGGATCTTTAAGGGTGCTTGCAGTCCAAAATTATCCCGGCACTTGCTCGGCGCTGCTGGCCAAGTACTGCCAATCAGTGTCCTTTAATCATTTCCCATGTATATCTTTAGGTTTGTATTCTTAGCGGCCTATTTTTGTGGAATTTTTACATGATAGACTCTTAAATAGTAAGCATGCCAGTACTGATTATATTAGTTGTCAAAGTTCAACAGAATGACCTTTTGGAGCGTCCTAGTACCCGATGCATCCTCATACACTTCTTACTACTGTTCTACAGTGGTATAATCAGTTCTAATGGTTCGCTATTGTGTTGCGTAAAATCTCTCTTTTGTTTCCCAGTGCTTTATTTTTCTTAACATTGTGATTGTTTATGTATTATATTTAACATTCTTGTTAACTGTTTACTTTTCTTCCCTTGTGATTTACTAGAAGTATTTTGTTTT
>JAODPA010117430.1:0-18617 GCA_025585075.1 Nepenthes mirabilis
AAACCCATTTCCCACTGTCGCATTGTCATGTAATTTTAATAGTAGTTAGGGTTAGGATCAAATTTATTGGAGATTGACATATCTGATATAATTTATGAGATAATAATTTATAGAAATTATAAATTATGTTTTGTTTACAAAATTTTCTTAAAAACAGGTGAATGTTCTTTTTCGCTTTATGATGCGTATTTGGATCCAACTTCGAACAGATGTGGATTCATCTAGATTATTTGACCCGACTCCGTTTACTAAGTTCGAATCCTACACACCACTAAAATGAACAAGAGGTCAGCGTGTCGGCGAAAAGTTGTCCCACCGAAAATACTCCAACGCTCAAGTCAATAAATCCTTCTAAGCAAGGAATGTGAATTGGAAAACAAAAGAGAGAGAGAGAGAGAGTAGGATGGTCGAGGGTGTTGGCTCGTTGAGAATATAAATCCTCGCTCCCTGCTCACAGAGAGCGTGAAGAAGCGATGTTCCGAAAGCGTGGAAGCTTTAGGGGGCGATTCTCCGAAAGCCGAAAAGGTCTCCTGGGATCCGGAGGCCTTTGGTGGGATTGGAGGACGGACGATCGTGTAGAGAGAAAGAGAAGATAGGTCTCTGTTCAAGCTCTATAAGCGTTCGTGGGAAATTGTAGGAAGTCTTTTAAGAAGCTTGTTTTCAGTGTTCTTAGGAAGACAAGTTACAGAGTGAGTAAAAGAGCTTCTGTTTCTGAGTAAGCTTTCATCGTTTGTTCGTAAGCTTGTGTAAAAGCGTGTATAGGAGCCTGTAAAAGCATGTAAGAGCCTAAGTCCTTCAAAATGAAGACCTTAAGCTTTTTATGGATAGCAGAAGAGCCTCTTCCTCTGGGCAAGATAGCGTGCTCCTCTTGAACTGACAATGGCGGCCTTCTTAGAGTTGGTGAGCCTGACAGTCGTGATTTGACAAATTTTCTTTCTGCTGCATAGTGCAACGGATATTCAGATTGTCTCATACTTTTGTGACCGCTTTGTTGGCGCTGAAGTCATTGTCGCCCTTTTTAGAGAAGATCAGCTTTTAGGAGCGACACATGACCATGAGAAGACTGTTGTTTTCGTGTACGTGTTCGCCTGCAAGTTTGGGGCTGGGCCGTAGCAGGCTTGGAGCCTTTTTGGGCCTGTCGTTACAGTACATCCGGTCAACGCTCGACTTGACCATCTGTACGCAAGTTAGCCACCTACTGAAATCTAGACGGTCAACGCTGGCGTTGACTATCTTGGGCATTTTAGGATTTGGGCCGCTTTTGAGTTGACCGTCCAGTAGGTCTTCTTGGGCCTTTGTTGACCTTGGGCCAGCCCATATTCCGGCGTACCCATCACAAGCCCCCATGCCGGTGGCCAGAATTCTGGCCTCCGATATGTTCATGATGGGATACCCCTCACTGCCCTTTGTGGTTTGAGAATTCTGGAGGATTCTATGAAAGGCGGAGAGGAAAGTTGACCGGAGCTGTTGACCATCTTTGGTCAGTTCCAGAAAAAAAGGCTGACCGAAACTGTTGACTGTCTTTGGTTAGTTCTGGAAAAAAATGTTGACCAAGCTGTTGACTGTCTTTGGCCAGAATTTGGAAGGCTTTCTGCGAGCCCTGATTGACGCGTGGCCATCAGCCGGCTTGCAGGCCAAAAGTAGACACGCGTCTTTTTTTGGTTGGTCGGATATTCGGGCCATTAATGCGTTGGAGATTTTCCTTTTGAAGGGCTAACAGGGAGGCGACACGTGGCAGGACTGACAGCGTCCTTTTTGAGGGGTTTTAAGGCATTCTGCCGTTCAAGTTTCCCTCCACACTTTGAAATTCTTCTTCTTTGCCTCCTTGCTTCGTCTTCTTCATCTTCGACTTTCCTTCTCCAAGAAACCCTAGCCCTTTCTGCAAGCCATGACCTCGGTCGCCGACATCACCTCCGTCCTTAGAGAGGGTAACGTAAAAGCTTTATATGTTGAGTTCAATATCCTGAAGGATATCGCATGGAGGGTCCCGGACAAGGACGACAGAGCTTTCTCTTCACCGGCAGGGCACATCACGATATATGAAACTCACCTGAGGAGCATCCTCTGTCTTCCTCTGCCAGATGACTTGTTGTCCGTCTTGTAAGCCCTATGAGTCCCAATTGCTCAACTTCATGCCACCGCCGTACGGTATATCTGTACCCCCTGTATTTTCCTTCGTAAACATTCTAAGAGGTTGATGATGCCGATGGTGAAGGGGCTTTTCAAAATAAACCATGGAGGCGAATGGATATCACTCATCTCCCGCTCTAGCCTAAAAATAAACACGGCCATTTATGACTCACTCAAGAATTGGAAGAATCGGCTCTTTTTCGTGAGCGTGGGGGCGACCTTGCCCCTTGCGAAGGACTAGGGCCAGGTGCCGGAGGTGTATACTGGGACGCCGTCTGTGGCAGAGACGGCATCCTTAGAGTGGTTAACCAAGTTGATCAAAGACCACCTTGCTGACTTCAAGAGGGACTTCTTGGTCTCTAGGGTAGAGACCAAGAAGGTGAACTAGGGATCGCCTTCCCTGGTTCAAAAGCCCATGCCGCTGGTGAGGATGATGTGGCCTGAGGACTCCAAAGGTCTACTCATCTGTATCTGCCCCACTGATGAGGGCTTCATTGGCCCGTTGCCTAAGAAGGTGCTGGAAACACCTTCCTCGTCGTCGTCTTGCCCCGACTACGTTGCCGTCAGGATCTACAGCGGCCCCGGCAGTACCACAAGCATGGAAAGGACCTTCGATGACCTGCTGGTGGCCATGGGAGAAAATATCATCTTGGCGCAGCTTGTGCCGTAGGTGGCTCCTTGAGCGGTGCAGATAGAGTCCATTATGGAGCCCGCCTGTGAGCCAGTGGTGGAGGCACAGGAGCCATCCGTTGGCTCTCCAGTCGTGCAGACTCCTGCTATGGAGCCAATGGTGGAGTTTGATCCTCTGGTGGCTGGTGCGGAGGCTGTAGTCGGAGAGCTTGCGGATGCTATGGACGACGTTGAGGAAATGCTACTGGATGAGATCCTGGAGGAGGTTGCCACCAGCTCAACTGGAGAGGACGTTCCTCCCGGTTTGTTGCCACCTGGGCCAGGTCTGGAGGCTAGGCCCGTGAGGAGACTTTAGGAGGTATGATTCTTGGTGATGGCTTCCACGTACTTTCTCCTTTCCCGAATTTCTAACTTGTTCTTTGTTTGTCTTTTGTGCAGTCGAGGAAGCTGGCTGCTACCGTCATCAAGGTGGTGGAGCAGCGTGATCGGGTGATCACCGATAGGGAGGCAGAGACTCCTGGCTGGATGCTAGGCTGGCTGCTTCAGGGGGAGAGCACCGTGAAGAGACATCTGCCCTCGAGGCTGTCCTGGTGGGAGTGGAGATGGAGAACACCAACTTGAAGGCTGAGGTTGCCCATTTGAAAGAAGAGGCTGATCAGGCCAAAGCGCGCACCAATCGACTTGTCGGGCGAGTAGCGACCTTGGAGAATGATTTGAGTCTTCGTATCCACCCCCACGAGGTTGAGGGCATGATGCACGCGCAGCTGTTGGAGGAGATCAACGTCAATCGACACATTGCGCGGTTGGTCGATCCCGGCTTTCCCGTTGACCTCATCAATCTAGCCAACAGAGCGGCACAGCATAGAGACGACCTCGTGGGGGAGCCCCGTGACAGTCAGGGGCCTCTGCCGCCCCAGTAGCCCCATATGTTGTATATTTTTGGGACCTCCATTGTACATAAGATGTAACTTGTAACACATTCGGAAGCAATAAAATGGAAGTTTTTTTAACTTTGTGTCTATTTGCCTTTACTGCTTTTGTGTTTGTATTCTTGTTGCATTGGACGGCCAACTTGGTTGGCCAGCTGCCATTGTTGTGCAGCCTAAGGAGTGAGGTCCTTAGGCTTTGCAGGTGGTTGTGTTAACCAGCTTAGTGGCGTTCCCCAAGTGCTGACTTGGGCGGCCAACGCGGAGAAGGATGCTTCTCCCTCCGACCGTCGCTGACTGATCACGCTATCTCCTTATAGAGGAGGTCGTTGCGCGTGCTGCGTAAGCCCCTAAGATTTTGACCGTTATTGGGCCACTTGGATGAGCAAGGTTTAGATTCGACCGCTAATGGGCCACCTGGATGACCAGGGTTTATTACGACTGATTTCGAGCCACTCGGATAACCGAGGTTCATATTAGACCACTTTCGAGCCACCTGGATGACCAGGGTTTAAATACTACTGCTAATGGGCCTCTTGGATGACTGAGGTTCATGTTCGACCATTTGTGGGCCGCCTGGATGACCAGGGTTTATTAACGAGAGGGTGAGGACCCTCCCGACTTAGGGGCAGTTTAGGTCGGGTAACCAGCAAAGTAAACACACATACATGCACATAGGAAGGGTAGGCAGTATGTTAAGTAAACACTTATTTTGGCAAATTTAAAACAAGCAGGTGAATGCACATGCACACAATAATGCAAGTGCGTACCTGCACCTTCTACTGGAAGTAGTGTCTGAGGTGGATTGCGTTCCACGTTCGCGAAACCAGCTTCCCGTCCTAGCTCCGGAGCTTGTAGGCTCCATTTCACAGGACAACGGAGACAAGGAATGGCTCTTCCCAATTAGGGGAGAGCTTATTGTGGCCTGCCAGCTTGCTTGTGGCTTCGACGCCTCGTAGGACTAGGTCTCTAACACCGAACCGTCGTGCCTTAACCTTTTTGTTATAATATCGGGCAATCCGATATTGGTAGGCCGCTCTCCATACTCTGGTGGCGTCGCGGGCTTCCTCTAACAAGTTTAGGTGTTCCCTGATTTTTTCGGAGTTAGTCAGTGGGTCAAAGGACTCCACCCTTAGACTTGGAAGCCTGATTTTGACTAGGATTACCTCCTCAGTCCTGTAACAGAGGCTGAAGGGCGTCTCGCGCATTGGTTCCTTTTCGATTGTCCGATAAGACCAAAGAACAGAGGGGAGCTCGTCCGCCCAGGAGCCCCCTGTGTCCTCCAGCTTAGTTTTTAACCCGAGAAGCAGCGTTCGGTTCGTGACCTCCACCTATCCATTTGCTTGGGGGTATGCCACTGAAGTGTGGACCAGCTTGATGCCAAGGCCGGCACAATACTTGGTGAAGTGTTTTCCCGAGAATTGGGTCCCGTTGTCGGTCACAAAGACCTTGGGGACGCTGAATCTACAAATAAGGTTCTGGCGGAGGAATTCTAGGGCGTTATGCTCCATAATTTTTGCCAACGGGATGCCCTTGACCAACTTGGTGAAGTAGTCATGCCCATGATGATGAACTTCCTTTGCCCCGCGACAATGGGAAACAGGCCAAGAAGACCGAGCCCCCATTGCGCGAAGGGCCAAGGGGCCTGAAGTGTCTTCAGGTCCGCGGACGGCTAGTGGTGAAGGTTGCTGTAAAGCTGGCAGCTTTCACATTTCTTCACAAACTCAAGCGCGTCCATTTTCATTGAGGGCCAGTAGTAGCCCTGGCGCATGACCTTAGAGGCAAAGTTTTTTCTTCCAATGTACGATCCACAGATCTCGAGGTGGACTTCACCTAAAATGTAGTCAGCCTCTTCGGGAGTTAGGCATCGGAGATATGGGGTCGAGTAGCCATGGCAATATAGCCATCCGTCAACCACAGTATACCAGCTGGCCGTCTTCCTAATCCGTTTGTCCTTCTCCGCGTCTTTTGGCAATGATCCGTCAGCCAGATAACTAAGGTAAGGTGTCATACAGTTTTTCGCTTCAAAAATCTGCATTGCCTCTTGTTTCTCGATGCTGGGAGCGTCTAGGATCTCCCGCATGCCCCTCGAGTACTGTTCTAGATTTTCAGCTACAGCGGCTCTGGCCAGCTGGTCCGCCTTCCAATTTTTATTTTGGGGAACATAAACCAGGGTTAGCTTATCGAAACCCTAGGCAGCCTCCCTTTCCTTTGCCAAGTACTTGGCTAGGTGAGGGTTGTTCGCCTCAAAGTCCACCAGATAGTGGTGGAGAAGATAAGTGCTAAGGCCAGTTTTTCTGCGCACGAGTAGTGGGTCTCTAGGTCGGTCAACATTTTACTTACGTAGTAGACCTGCCGTTAAGCATCAGAGTCCTGGCGCATGAGGACAGAATTGAGGGATGCCTCCGACACTGCTAGGTAAAGGTAAAGGTATCCGACACAGCCAGATATCGCTTCAGTTCATCGAAGGCTGTCTGACAGTCTGCCGTCCATCGAAACCCGTGGCTTTTGTCCCTCTAAGGGTCTTGAAGAAGGGCTGGTACTTGTCGTTAAACTTCGCAAGGAAGCGGGACAGTGCTGCCAGCCATCCAGTCAATCGTTGGATGTCCTTTACGCTCCGTGGCGGAGCCATGTCGGTGAGAGCCTTGATCTTCTCTAGGTTTGCCTCAATCCCCTGTTGGGAGACAATGAAACCTAAGAATTTACCAGAGGCTACTCCGAAGACACACTTAGCCTGGTTCAGTTTCATATGATGCTTACGGAGCATCCCGAACGACTCTGCCAGGTCGCGAATGTTGTCGCTGGTGACCTTGCTCTTAACGAGCATGTCGTCGACATAGACCTCCATGTTGCGACCAATATATTTTTTGAACATTTTGTTGACTAGTCGTTGGTAGGTCGCTCCAACGTTTTTCAGTCCGAAAGGAATCACTTTGTAGCAGTAGGTGCCCTGATCAGTCATAAACGAGGTGTATTCCTCATCCTCCTTACTCATTCGGATCTGGTTGTAACTCGAATAGGCGTCCATGAAGCTTAGCAGTTTATGTCCGGCTGTCGAGTCAACCAGCAAGTTAATTTTGGGTAAGGGAAAGCTGTCCTTCAGGCAAGCCTTGTTAATGTTGGTAAAATCAATGCACATCTGCCATTTCCCGTTGCTTTTCTTCATCAGGACGACATTAGAGAGCCGGTCCGGGTAGTGGACTTCTCTAATGAAACCTGCGTCCAGCAGCTTCTTCACCTCCTCTCGAATGGCAATAAGCTTTTCAACGGAGTGATTTCTCCGCTTCTTCCTGACGGGTTTCGGCTAGGATCCAGCCCCAACTTGTGGACCATCACTTCCACTGGAATCCTAGGCATGTCTGCCGGAGTCCATGCGAAGAGGTCAGCGTTCTATCGCAGGAACGTGATCAATTCATCTCGCAGTGGTCCGGTAAGAGATCTGCTGATCTATACACACTTTTTTGATTCCTCCGGGTCTAGTGGGACTAGATCCGTGGCTTCACTGGACTACGCTTGCTGAAGGGTTGTCTCGTCTCGATAGTCGAGTTCTCCAACTGTTCTTGCACTGCCGCTAGGGGCAACTTGAGACATGTAACTGGTTCGTCCAGTAACCTGGTCAACCAGCACCTCTCTTACATTGTAAGGCGTTGGAAATTTTATCTTGAGGTGCGGAATCGAGGTGACCACCCCAAACGCTGTCAAGCAGGGTCTGCCCAGTATGACGTTATACACAGAGGGTAGGTCCAGCTTGTTGTTTTCAGATACGTACCCAAGGTGACCTCCAATTGGATGGTCCCTTGAACAGGCACAGGCTCATTGTCAAGGCCGTATAATGGGCCTTCGGCAGGTTTTAGTTGATTCTTTTTAAGCCTAATTTGAAGAACGCATCCAAGTAAAGTAAATCTTTAGAACTTCTATTATCGATGAACACTCGCTTTAGCTAGTAATCGACACTACCATCCGAAACGAGTGCGGATACAACGAGGGGATCAGCATGAGGGGATATTATATGAGTTAAATCATCATTATTGAAGCTAATGGTGTTGTCCGCCATTCATTACTTTTTCCTCCCAGTCTGCTGTTCCTCGCCTCCAGTTGGGTTCTTAGCAGGTCAGGTGGTGATCATATTAACCACCCCTACTGCAACGCAGTTTTAGGGAGGAGACTGTTCCTGCCCCTCTTCGCCAGTCATTCCAGAGCTCTGTCCGGATCTCCTGATGAACTTGGTGAGGTGTCCTCTGCGAATCAGCTCCTCAATCTCTTTCTGCAGTGTCTTACAGTTTGAATGCCCAGCGGAGCGGTGGAAGTCACAGTACTTCGACTGGTTTCCAAAGTCCTTCTTTAGTGGTTTTGGCCACTTCAAGAACTTCTCCCCTCGGATTTGCATGAGGACATTTGAGCGCGTGTCCGTCAGAGGCGTGAAGCTGGTGGGCCCGTAGTCTTTGCGTTTCGGGGGCCCAGTCCTGTGTTGCTTCTGGCGGGAGTGATCACCACTGCCGTACTTCCTTTTTCCCTCTCCAGGGAATGATCGAGGCTGATCTTCCCGCTTTGGGCATTTCGCCTCATTGGCCTCCTCTGCTGTAACATAGGCCCGGGTGATGGATTCCGCTTCTCGAAAGGTTTGGGGATTCTTGTGGGCCAGGTCCTTAAATAAGTCCCCGTAGGTCAGCACGGAGACTCCGTGATCTTGGGAATCCGTCTGGCCTCTGCCACAAAGTCGTCCAGGAAGCGCTGTGGGTTCTCTCCCAGCTTCTGCTTGATGTGGGAGAGGTGCCACGGCTATTTCTCTTCCCGTCGACTCAAAGCGTATTGAGCCAGGAAGAGATCCGTGAGTTCCCGGAAGCTGCTGATGGTAACTAAAGGGAGGTGATAGAACCAGATTCGGGCATCTCCCTTCAGAGTGAGCGGGAAGTAGCAGCACATCACTGAGTCTTCCAACCCTTGTAAACTCAGATGGGTGCGGAAGTGATATAGGTGGTCAATCGGATCACTGCTTCCATCGTATGAGTCAAGGGAAGGCATCTTAAACTTGGTAGGCAGTGGACGGTTCAGGAAGTTCGCAGTGAGAGGAGATCAGTCCAAGTTGATAGCATGCTCCTTATCCTGGAACACGCGGTTCCAAATTTTATCCACTCGCGGGTCTGCACGAGTGGCGTTTGCAGATCTCTTGGAGCTAAGGTAAGCTCTTAACTCTGTCTTATCTCTGGAGGGTTCAGCAGCCGGCTGGCTACTGCCTCCAACAAACTTGGCAGTCCTGGAGGCTCGCTCTTGGATTGCATTCCGATCTTCGGCCCGAGAGTATCGGGAATTTCTTCTCTCCGGACTTTCTCACGAAGTTGTGCTCCCGGAGCATTCTTCAGGCCTGTTCTAGCCAGGAACGCATGAGGAGGCTGGGAGTGGATTATTCCTGGATCTCTCGGGCCTTTTGACCAACTTCTTTTTTCTCTGGCCACCCTTTTTGGTGGCCGGTGCAGGAACGACTGTCGGAGGAGCCGCCTGTAGTCTCTGCTCGTTCTGAGAGTAGAGTAGTTGGAGTAGACGATTGTCAGCCTGCATCTACTCCATCAGTTGTTGAAAATAGGGCGCTGGCACTCTGTCCATTGCCCCGTTGACCGTGGTACCAGCAGCGTTGTCCTAGTCGGGGTAAGTAACATCTCTAGCGGGATCGCTAGCTTGGGCTCTCGTGTTCACCATTGTGAATGAATCAGATGGCAAAAAAAAGAACGTTGTGCAGAGTAGTGGTTGGCTTTTGTAAGCGCTTCCCACAAACGGCGCCAATGATGCGTACCTGGATCCGACTTCGAATAGATTCGGAATCGTCTGGATTATTTGACCCGGCTCCGTTCACTGAGTTTGAATCCTGCACACCACTAAAATGAACAAGAGGTCAGCGTGTCGGCGGGAGGTTGTCCCACCGAAAACACTCCGATGCTCAAGTCAGTAAACCCTTCTAAGTAAGGAAGGTGAACGGGAAAACAGAAGGGAGAGAGAGAATAGGATGGTCGGGAGTGTTGGCTTGTTGAGAATATAAGTCCTCGCTCCCTGCTCACAGAGAGCGTGAGTAAGCGATGTCCAGAAAGCGGGGAAGCTTTAGGGGGCAATTCTCCAAAAACTGAAAAGGTCTCCTGGGATTTGGAGGCCTTTGGTGGAATTAGAGGACGAATGCTCATCTAGAGAGAAAGAGAAGATGAGCCTCTGTTCAAACTCTATAAGCGTTCGTGGGAGAGACTGTAGGAAATATTTCAGGAAGCTCATTTTCAGTGTTCTTAGGAAGATAAGTTACAAAGTGAACAAAAGAGCTTTTGTTTCTTAGTAAGCTTTCATCATTTGTTCGTGAGCTTGTGTAAAAGTGTGTGTAAGAGCCTGTAAAAGCATGTAAGAGCATGAGTCCTCCAAAATGAAGACCTTAAGCTTTTTATGGACAGCAGAAGTGCCTCTTCCTCTGGGCAAGGTGGCGTGCTCCTCTCGGACTGACAATGGTAGCCTTCTCAGAGTTGGTGGGCCTAACAGTTGTGATTTGATGGATCTTCTTTCTGCTACACAGTGCAACGGATCTTTAGATTGTCTCATACTTTTGTGACCGTTTTGCTGGGGGTGAAGTCATTGCCGCCCTTTTTGGAGAAGATCAGCTTTTAGGACGACACGTGACCATGAGAAGACCTTTGCTTTTCGTGCACATGTTCGCCTATCAGTTTGGGCTTAGGCCATAGCAGGCTTAGAGCCTTTTTGGGCCTGTTGTTACAGTACATCCGGTCAATGCTCGACTTGATCGTCTGTATGCAAGTTAGCCGCTTACTGAAGTCTAGATGGTCAACGCTGGCGTTGACCATCTTGGGCCTTTTAGGATTTGGGCCGCTTTTGAGTTAACCGTCCAGTAGGCCGTCTTAGGCCACCGTGGACCTTGGGCCAGCCCATATTCCGACGTACCCATCACTTTAGATGTATATAAATATTTATTTATCTAAATAAATCTTAATTTATAGTTTTTAAAAATATCACTAATTGAGTTTTGTTATTCCCATAACCATTATAGAATTATTTTTTATAATTTATTTTTCAAAAACTTACAGATATCGCAAATAGAGTTTAGCAAAAATTTTTTTGCTTGATAACTGTTATTTCTAAACAAATTTTACTAAAGCCAAGTAATCATCCCAATTACCCTTCAACTCAAGCACTAATACTCTGAGCTTATCTTCTAGAATCTGAATTGGTCGCTCAAGTTAGCTATCTGTCTAAGGATGATAGGTCGTGCTAAATTTTAGATTCATCCTTATATCTCAATACAGACTCTCTCAAAACTTAGAGACAAACTGTGGATCTCGATCAGACATAATTGACACTAGCACACCATGAAGTCTAACAATTTCATTTATATACGGTTGTCCCAACCAATCACGAGAATATGTCGTCCAAATGGTTAAGAAATGGGCTAATTTCGTTAGTCGATCTACGATGACTCAGATTATATTATAATTCTTTAGGGTCCTTGGCAATCCCATAACGAAATCCATCGTAATATCTTCTCATTTTCAATTTGGAATGGGCATTGGCTGTAATAAGCCTGATGGCTTTTTCCTTTTGGCCTTTAGTTGTTGGTAGATAAGACATCTATCTACAAAAGTTATGATTTATCGTCTCATATTTCTCCACCAGAATATCTTTCTCAAATCCTGGTATATCTTATTAACTTCAGGGTGAACAGTATACCTAGATCTGTGACAAGCTGTATTCTAACGGGATTCGGCAAGGTCCCGCTACAAAATGTTCGTTAGACAAAACAGAACCTAGACGATTCACCTGAACAATATATAAGTATATCCATAAATAGAAACATAGGATCCAAAAGCCACAAAACTAAGGTGTGGCTCCAATGTCACATTTTCGAATACAACATTGGCCCATAGAGATGCCACCAGGTACCTAAAATCAAACTGTATTAATCTACGAAAACATATATATCATCAATCCACTGCGGAAACTAATCTATTTGTACATCATCAATATAAACAAGGTATAGGATACAAATTCGTCTCAAAATATACAAAAATTCTCTGATATAAAAATATAAAATCACAAAATCTGTCTATAAAATCTTCTTCCAAGTCCGCAACCTAGCCAATTATAAATCTCTGCTCTGCCTCATTGAGTATAAGCTCATGCTCATATGAAGGCAAGAAAATAGTAAAGAGTGAGCCGAATACTAAACAAGATACAATATAATTAAAGACGATAAGTGGTGTACTCAAAATAAAGCAAGAGAAGAGAATATGAGCATAATATAGATCCATAAACATGAAGTATAATCAAATGTATTTTTTTGGAACACATTTATTTTTCACATTTTATTTTCGATTCCTTTAGATTCTAAAATATGCAGAAATTCTTTCATTATTTAGAAATCAAGATTAGTAGGCCTTACCAACTAACGGAATAGTCAAACGAGAAAAGGAATGTTAATGCATCCACACATTCTAAGGCACTACCCACAAACATCAACTTTAATATACCATGGTGGATGGTATACCTTTCACCCGTTATATGCCACTAGAAAATATATGCCACCATAACATCTCCCATGGCCCAAAAACATTTCTCGATCTACCAATGTAATATTCTAAAATATGCCAGAAAATATCACCCTCTAATATATAAATTCTTTGTCTAATTTTATGATTACTTATTCTTAAGGGAAGGTCCACCATATTCTCAAACAAAATTTTTACTCCCTAGAAAACGAATCATCAAACATAACAAATTTCATACTTATATGGGTGGACATAAAAATTTTCTTTTATTTTACTTTCGTGTGCACAAAATTGCATAAGGCTGGTCATCCGATTGGCCAAACACATGAAACAAAAATAAATAAATAAATAAATTGAGATGCCGCTAAGTACCAAAAATTTCATAACCCAAAAATAATTCTACAAAAGCACATTTATACCCATTAGTTCATATAGTGGAGTCACTTTACAAGTATTCCAAAATATTCAAAAAGAAATTACATCAAGATTGGTCTTTAACCGTTGCAACATCCGGATCAACCTTTCCTCCCAGTTAGTTTGTCCTGATCTATTCTTTCTCGTCCAATAGAAATTCTTTTTCGTATGAAAGTTGAGAAAATAGAAAGGAGTGATCAGAAAGCCCAACAAGGTACCCATCAGATTAAATCATGCTTAAACACAATTTCGGAGCAGAATTAGAAGACAAAATAAGAGCATGTAACGACCCGAGTTTCAAAATATAATAATTATGAGAAAATTGGGCTCCGTAAGGGTACCTGTTTCCGAAATATAATAAAAGATATGTAATTAAGTTAAAATAGGAGAATTAAGGTTAAGGGGTACGGGAGGAATCAGATTGAAAAGCCCAAAGATCTAAAATTAGAAAATTGGGAACCGAAGTTGTAAAACCATGAAATATTAATCTATAGATAAGATTTCAGGCTTTAAATTATAATAATCATGGTTCATTAAAGTTATATAATCAAAATTAGGATCGAAAGATATGAACAATTTGGTTAAAAAGGTCAAAACGGGTCCCGAACAACGAAAATACGAAGTAGGTTCACTACAGGCTTGACGCAAGCTTGACCTATCCCGAATTGCGCTTGAGGAACCATCCAGGTGCGAAAAATAGAATGCGGCACCCGAGGAGTGCCTAAGGCGCCATCCAGGCGTAAAAAATAGAACGCCACGCCTGAATGGTGCTCAACGAGCGCTCGAGCATAGCCCGTTGGTGTGCCTTGGCGCTCGAGCACGACCTAGAAGCTTCTACCGACTTTGGGCTTCATTTATAAAAGGGGGAAGGGAGAAGAAAAGAGGGAAAGAAGAGAGAACGTACGCAATAGCATGGAAAAGAGGGAAAGGGAGGAGAAGGAGAAAAAGAGAAGGAGGAGGAAATTTTAGCAACTTCCGTCCCAATTAGAGTAAGGAAAACAATGAATCATGCTAAGGCAAGTGTACCATAATCCTTGTTTTTCGTTATTATTGTTTTTAGCTTACTCTAAAATTCTCCTCTTTTAAGATTTGTATATAATACCGCATGTTTTCTGTTTTTCTCAAAATATTATGAATAAGTGCATGATTAATCATGAGTATTTTGATTGGTGAGTTTATTTTCAGTATATATTATTTGTTACACATCCAAATTGTATCCGTGCACTGTTCACCAAACCCTAGAACAAAAATTGAAAAATTTTATAATAAAAAATAAGTTATAACATGAAGATACTGTATTATGAAATATTTAAACTTAATTGATATGGGTATTTGAAATATTGTTAAAAGTTATACTATTAAAAATTATTGGGAATACCAAGATTTGTCTAAAGAATTTAATTATGCAAAAAAATGTGATATCCAAAGGATAAGAATTAAGATGAAGATGCAAGGATCACGAATCATGAGTTATAATATGTAAAGGTTATGTTACGAATCAATAACATATGTTAAAAGATTTTATCTGTATTCTGATTGGAAGTTTTTCTAAAAGATTATCTGAAAGATATAATTATGTAAAGTAAGTAAGCCTCTAAGATATAGTGGTCATTGAAAAATGAAAAGTCAAGGCTAAGGAAAGGAGATAATCTGAACAAATCAGCTCAAGTACCACTGATGATTGAGAATCAAGGTTAAGAATCATGAACTAAGAATCAAGATCCCCCAAGTTAAGTAAAATAGTAAGAAATTGGACCAAGGATCGTTCAACAGGTAACATTCTTTGGCCTGCCATGAATATTGCTATGAAGACTCAAGGATACTCTGGCCACGTATCCAGGCCGCTTAGTGAGGCGGGTGATATACTTGGTAAGCCTTAGGATGTTATAGTGATAATCGAGGATAATTCCATCCATGAAATAATACGTTATTCGCCTTCCTCGGGAAGTTACTATGGGGGACAAAGAACCAAGAATCATGACATTTTGTATGAATGAAAAAGAAAGAATAAAGAACCAATAATTTAAGATCATCTTGGTCCTCGAGATGTAAATAAGGAGGACATTCTGGTCCTCGGGATGTAAATAAGGAGAAAATATATGATGATATATGAATATGAAAGAATGGTCCTCGTGATGAGGTTACATGAGATGAAAGAATGGTCCTCAAGATGAGGAGGACATATGAGGTGATGCATGATGATGACAAAACAAGAATTAAGGCGCCTTTGTTATGAAAGAAAGATGAACTAAGGCCTTTGATTGTATGTAGTATCACAATCTGTTATCGATTATTTGCTCCATCTACTGGTAGGATCTACCAGTTCTGATCCCTCAAGATATAAGAATATTATTAAAAGATAAGAAATTTCTAAACTATCCCATGATTACAGCAAGTACTTCAGACTACGTAATGATAAGAAGAATTACAAGTACGAAATTAGAAGAAGAATTACATAAAAGAAAAGATACAATATACAAAGACAAAAATTGTGTCCACGAGCTTTTAGCATATTTAACAGTTTCATGTCCATGAACCTAGACAAGAATTAATTCCCAAGTTGATGATCATGCATTTCTTCATACTTCCATATCATCCAAAAACATATCTGACTTCTCACTTTTTAATGATTCGTTTACTTAATTGTATATGTATGTGTATGTTTTATATAAACATTTACACATCTCATTTTCATGGTACTTCATTGAGCGTAAGGCTCACTCTTGCTATTTTTATCCCTTTTCAGATGGTACTATTGAGCCAAAGCCTGATGAAAAGAGCTAGAAATAGAGAGTAGCTAAAGGGAGACAACTGGACCTCAAAGATTTATAAGTTTTAGTTATATCAATCTATATATAAAGTGAATGTAAATAGTTAATGTCATTGTGTAATGTTGTGAATTAAAATGTGGCATGGCATGTTGTATGATGACATAGAATGCTTTCACAATAAAAAAATATATATGCATGGATCTAGTTATACTTTCACAGATATGACGTTGGGTTGATATTGGTACTTAGATGACATCTCTCTTTTTGATTCAATATAGTGGTTGAGGTTTTAATATTAAAGTCATGGATGATATGACAATTGATGTGATTCTGTGTATGAATTGTGATGGATTTTGAGATCTAGTGGTTTATATGTCTTGTACACGTATTATCTAGGTTGTTTGTATGGTTTTTGTCCACTTTCATAGGAAATTCTACCAAAATTTTTACAAAAATTAGTGAATTAAAATAATTAGCATAACAAATTAATTTGGCAAGTATAAAAAAAATAGTAGAATGTCCTAAAAGATAGGACCCGTTCTGTTACAATGTATGCATACAGATCATGTTACATATATGCCGAAGTCATTTTCATGAAATTGAATATCATGGGCCAAAGTTCTTGTCTTCATAACTGATTTCAAATAACAAGTTTAATTTCCAAATTAGATTTTTCTTTTAACCAAACTAGCTGCATTTTAGGCTTGCAACTACTCAACCATCAAAGAATGGCTACATTTAAAATCTGCAGTTACTTGACTATCAAAGAACGACTACATTTAAAGTCTGCAACTACTCAGCCATTTGAGAATGGCTACATTTAAGGTCTATAGCTATTTGACCATCTGGAACGGCTACATTTCACCACAGTCCATTTCACAAAACTTAAGCCTCCAGAAAAACCGAAGTTCCTTAAAGGCCATATGTTCGGAGTTCTTTAATGCACAGAAAGAGTCGAAGTCCTTTAATAAAACAAATCACTAGATTTATGCAAATACCAAGCTTTTCTAGAAAGAGCATGCTTACATTCATACATGTCATCATCATGCAACGAATAAGCATTCAATATTTGCTAGCCAAAATCAAACATAACTCAAGTGGTGAGTATGAGATTCTTTCGTTAATCATTATTATTTACATTACATAGTTAAATAGTGAAGAAGAGCATTAAAACAATGTAATCCAAAGAACTTTAGCAAAAATAAGGGGTACACTTGCCTGCCTCTTCTACTAATCCCTTATTCAATCTAACCCTGAGTTCTTCCTCCTTTTCTCTCTCATTTCTTACATGCCCTTTCCTCTTAAGTTCTCTTCCCTCTCGTCCCTTACCCCCACATCTAGTATTTATGGGCAGTGGGGGTTGTTAAGAGTAGGTGGAGTAGGTCACTTACTACTGATATTTTTCTCTTATTTCTTCTTCTGGACAATTCCATATCATTCAAGACTATCCGAGCGGGTGGGAGTAGATAGAAGCAATTCACTCGCTTTGTTTGGACCACTCCGACCTTAGATCAATTTTTTTGCTAGTAAGTTAGTTCGGTTAACTCTCATACTTAGTCAATTCATTTATTATCCTTTTTCGATTGTCAATCTATTTCGGTCATCCTCTTCGAAAATCCCCTCCGAAAATCGTCTCCAAAAACTCACCCAATTCGTTTCTGGAAACTTACCCAATTCTCTCCAGAAATCATCTCCGAAAACTTACCCAATTCGTCTCTGGAAACTTACTCAATTCTCTCCGGAAATCGTCTCCGGAAACTCACTTAATTCGTCTCCAGAAACTTACCCAATTTGTCTCCGGAATTCATCCGCGGAAACTAACCCAATTCGTCTCCAGAATTCGTCTCCGGAAACTTACCCAATTCGTCTCCAGAATTTGTCTCCGGAAACTTTCCCAATTCTTTCTGTAATTCGTCTCTAGAAACTCACCTAATTCGTTTCCAAAATTCATCTCCGGCAGAAACTCCTCCTCATTATTTTCTTCAGCAGTACTTAGCCTCTTTTAACCGGTCAACCTTCCGTTGACTAATCATTTTCCCTCTGTAACCCACCTATCCGATCGACAAGGCACTATCCGGATTTTCTTCCTCACGATCTGCCGATCAAGAGGGCGTTGACCAGATATTTTGGCAACCAAATATTTCTCCTCAAAAAGAACATTGGCATTTGAAACCAATGATTTTTCTCAAGATACAAACCGAAAATTTTACCCATTCCAGTAAATTGCCCATACCGGTAAAATTCATGCAAACTAGCGAATTTGCCATACCGGCAAAATTTGAGCAAATTGGCTATTTGTCATTCCGGCAAAACTCATACAAACCGATTAACACTTTCATTCCAATTCATTCTGGGAATTTACATCATTCTGAGCATTTAAACATTTCGGGCGTTTTTATTCATTTCATTAATTTGCTTCATTCCAGTATTTTTGTACCCATACCGGCAAAATACATCATTTCGTCCTAAAGTACCCATTCCGGTTATTGGTGCGAACCATCCTTTTTGCCACCTTATCCGGTCAACGCGTTAACCGGATATTTTAGCAAAAGATGCGTATCAGTCATTTCCATCTACAAACATACCGAGCAAAAATCCTGATTAGCCTGTTATATGTATAACAGTCGGTCAATATATTGACCAGGTATTTTGGCAACAGGTAGTTTGCCTTAAGAATGCATTCCTGTCCTTTTCCATTTATAAGCATATCGGGCAAATTGTACAATTAATCGGTCAACGTGTTGACTAGTCTCTGTTTTTTTCCATCAATATTTCTTAATCTCTCTCTTAGCTGGGTATTATATCATATCATCCGATCAACGCATATTGACCGGATTCTTCCTCCTTTCCTACCAATTAACTATTCTTGTCTTTAGATAATTTCTTAGCCATTAAGATACTTTAAATTAATTAAGGCAATACCTAATTATACAACCTTAATTACTATGTTTAGGAATCGGGACATTACTGGTTATGTATACTTTCAATCAATTAAATGCCATACACTATTATTTAAAACTCGTAAGTGAGCTGTCTACATATCATCCTATACACGGGGCCAAATGCTACTTCTCACTCACAAATGATAGGTTCAGATATCGATATACCATTATAATATATTAAGACATGTCATAATATATTACCCGCTAAATAATAACATTGTCCAATATAATTCTTAGGAAAACCCTATACTTTTCTTTTTAATTCATAATTTTCTC
>JAODPA010117441.1:0-18614 GCA_025585075.1 Nepenthes mirabilis
TATTATAAAATAGTGACAGATTATGAATGTAACCCCTTTAAAATCTTTTCACTACAACTTGAGTGAATAATAGTTAAACCTAACTCCAACATGTCTTGTAACCCGCAAGAGAAGAATATACTGAAAAAATAAGTAATCAAAGTAGAAATATGTTCTAAAAATAAACTAGAGCAATGTGTTCGAATTTGGTGATGAATGAAATTTGAATCGAAGATCAACTGTGTCTTGAAACTCTTTCTCATTTCTCTTTTCTTTCTCTTTGTATGGTGCCCTTGTGCTAAAAATAATATCTGATTTGTGCCGTAAAATCCCATATGGCCTTTTATAATAGAGATGGCATTTGAATGAACATCTTTTCCCGAACAATGCTCACTCGAGCTCTAAAATATTCCAGTAAACTAAATTGTTCAAGCAATCAACATTGTATGACCCTTATTTGATATATTTGTGTGTAGCCTTTATTCTTCGGGAGCTTGAATTGAATATCAACAAGATGCTAAAACTCTTTTTCTTTTTCTCTCTGCGTGATGATTTTGTGCTAAAAATAACATCTAATTCGTGATGTAAAATCTCATAGGGCCTTTTGTAATAGAGGTGACATTCAAACGAATATCTTCACACAAATAATGCTCACTCGAGCCCTAAAATATTCCAGTGAATTACATCGCTCAAGCAACCAATATCCCACGGCTCTTATTATTTGAGAATGTCTTGCACGAATATTACACATCCTGCTAAGGGCATGTCTATTAAATGTGCCTCTAAGTTTATATTCCAACCTGATAATTCAAATAGTTTTTAATATATAATTCAATTTGAGCCAAATTTTAATGAAATTTAGAGTTTAATTATCTTAACTTTTGATATGTTGCAAAGTAGGAAAGGTTACAAAAATATTAAACCGTTATATTATCTTATAGTGTTGTAAATTATTAGAAGATAAATATATGTTAATATATTTCTGATGTGTTCTGAATCTAAATTTTAAACGGATACAGGTCGAACTGTCCGTCGAATTTCGATTTCCGTCTGCCGAGTTTGAAATCTCGCACATTAAAACGAGATATCAGATGACAACGGAATTTGGCCCATCTGAAAATACTCTGACGTTCAAGTCAATATAGAGCCTTCTAAGAATGAGAAAGCAAATGTAGAGAATGCAAAGACCAATGTTCTGGAGTGTGTTTGGATATGTTAATGGAAAATACACTCGCAGAAAGAGTGGCTTGTCGGAGGTTACTTTATGAAGCAATTACTCTTTGTACTCAGTTTGCAAAAAAAACAAGTGTAAAGAGAATAAAGGAAAAGACGTCGAGAAAGCTTGAGAGCGTAGAAGGCTTTTGTAAGCTTCAATATGTTAAAAGGCGTTTGTAGGTAATTGAGAGTGTGCATGTGGAATAAATCTCCATGACATTTTATAGCCATAGTCCTCCATAGCCTTTCTTACGTAGCAAGGTAGAATACACGCTTTCTGTGGGGATTGTTACCTTCCTTACTTGGATGTAGGTGCCATTTTTGGTTGCAACAATCAAGAATGTGGATCTATTTTCTTCTGCGTAAAGTAACTGTTAGGGTTTCTTCTATGGATTGCGCGCCAATTCGTGCGCCTTCCTCCCGAGATACGTTCTAATTCTGGGAAGTAGTCATTACAATGAAAATTATCTTTCTTGGAGGCACGAAAGTTTAAGACAGACGACCGTTGAGATATATGTGAACTGATTTTGACTTGAGCCGCATTTATCCTTGGCCCCAACCAGCCTATTTTCTATCTTTCCAATCATCTCCATTGACTATCCGGAGCGCAGCCGGGCCTTTGCTTAATTTGGGCCTCTTATTCCCTTTTAACAGGTTCATTTCTAACATCCCTATTAATTTGTAATTTCTATAATTGTAATTAATTAATTAATATTATTATTTTAAAACATATTATAATTTCCGTTCAAACAGTAGGGTTTGTCGGTCTTTTTGTTTCCGTCTTCCGTCTCTCTAACTTTTCCGGACAATAGTACGGGACGCCGGTTGCCAAAGCCATCGGGTCACTGAGAGAGATTCAGGGGGGGAGAGAGAGAGAGAGAGACGATGGGTTGGATCGGAGAGACAGTCGAATCGATCAAATCCATACAGATCAGGCAGGCTCTCACCCAAGCCGTCAGTCTTGGTTCGGCTTTCTCCTTAAACCTCTCTCGCTATTCCTCTCTGTTTCTCCCATTGTGTATCCGGAACTCCTGTTTCTCCGGTTACTTCTTTTGCATTTCTTTCCCCTTGATGAACTGATACGAATTTTATCCTATTTTGATCTATCTGGTGTTAAAAGTGTTAATTGTTACCTGATTTTAAATGCTTTAGAATTAGGGTTTTAGATTGATTATGGTCTTGATTTTAAATCGACATCAGTAGCTACGCTCTGCATCTTTTCATACGAAATGGATTTTTTTCTCGCTTTAGTTAATCCTAGATGCCAATTTTACATTTTAAGTACCCCGCCACTGGGAATACAAAGTTCGGAAATTAGGAAATCATTTGCTTGATAATTGTAACTCCATGAAGTCGAATTGGGAAGGCTATGCCTGATGTCTTATTTTGTTATTCGTTTATTTGGAAACATGAAATGAGTTTTTGTGATAGAAATTGGGAGTTATCTGGTGGTCTGAGTGAAGTTTTCTGTGGGATGTCACGGGCGATTTCAAAGGATTCTTATGCCTTATATTTAATTCCATTGGACTCTTTGCAAAAGAATTGCTGTAGTATTGAGCTTATTTGTGTGAATAATCACATAAAGTTTGTGATAGCACCGCTAATTGCAGTAGGTGAGCAAAATCAGAAGTTGAATCAAATTGTGAAAAATGAATCAAGTTCGATCATATGAAAATGAATTTATCAATTATCTTCTTGTTAAAATTTTACTAATTTCCCCCTGAATCTTATATTTTTGGGATACTTATTTGTCCTTTATTTTTTAACTATGAATGATATATTTGCACCATGATTAAACTGTTTGTTTATTAACCTAGTTTCATCCTGCTGTTGATTGATACGATACTATCTCAGGCATGATTGTTACCTCTGCGCTAATAATATGGAAGGCATTGATGTGCATTACTGGTAGTGAATCTCCTGTTGTTGTTGTTCTTTCTGGAAGCATGGAGCCTGGCTTTAAGAGGGTAAGTCTTGGAAACCTTGCAATCCTTTTTTTTTCCACTAGAAGTGCAGCAATGCTTTTCTCTAATACAGAGACTTGTGGTATTGATGGGAGTTAAGATCCTCTTCTGTTTAATTAATGAATCACCATTTTGTTTTGGTAGCATGACACCTCCTTTTTGTGTCAGGGAGATATTTTGTTCTTACACATGAGTAAGGATCCAATTCGTGCTGGGGAGATTGTTGTCTTTAATGTTGATGTAAGTGCTATGCTGCTTTCTTTTTGTTGTGATCGTGAAAGGTCAAATTTAAGTTCACGCTAACTGCTTTCTTTCAAATAAGTCTTCTCTACCTTCACTAGGTAAGACAAGTAATTTTATTTCTTATGTACATCAAGCAGCACAATCCATCTTTTATCTGTTTATGTTTTTAATTTGACTGAACATTTCTGTTTTCCTGTCTATCAGATCATTGTCATAGTAAGGCATCCAAGTAGATATTATGCATATTTTAAACATTTTCTCTATCAATAAAAATCTTATGGGCTCTTTACTCGTGCATGCAGGACAATGTGTCAAAGCATTAATTTTATTGAAGCAAAGTGAATACACTACCTTCTTATAATAGACAATTGCTGGGAAATGCAACAAAGCGTTCATTTCTTCACGAGTTATACAATTTGTTTTACGTTCTAGTCTCATTTATTGGTAGCATTCTGAGCAGACTTGACTAGAGAATACTAAGTCGTAGCTTCGGAACCTTTTGTTCTTCCCATATCTTTTTCAAGGATTTTACATTAAAGGGAATGGGCTGAACCCTTTAGTAGTAGGGATTTCTTCGATAATTATTCACCTTAGTCTGAAAGAATTTATATTTCTTTTACTCGTTGAAATAATAATGTTAATGATTTTACCCTTCATTTTTTTGGGGGGGGGGGGGTTGGGGTGGTGTTAATGGACGCTGTACAAGGGAAAGAGGAGGGAAAGGTGGTATTCTGTCTAATTTCCTCAGATGCAAGGGCTTTATTTGTTGATTTGCTTGAGTTCAATTTCCAAAAACCAGAAACACTATGATGCCATACCTGGATTGTGAATTATGTTGTATGCCCAGGTTTATAATAATACAATAAGCACTTGTTATTTGGAATTTCAATGTTGAATATTTTATTGATACTCTTCACATATGATAACTGTGCAGGGCCGTGAAATTCCAATTGTCCATCGAGTCATTAAGGTAACATAGTACTGCTTCCGTTCTACTGTCTAACTTTATTTGTTCATCAATTTGGAGCATGTCACTCTATGTTGTCGATATAAATGTGACTCCATAGCATTTTCATGGGTGGTGTCAGTATGAAAGGGTTGACAAGGTACTGGGGAAGGAAGCATCTGAAATAAATCTTTTGTTGGAAACTCGACTTGAAGAATAAAGTTGACAAATCTTGTCAATACCTGCGTTCCAGTTTGACATATTTTATCTGTTTTTCCTATCATACTTTTTTCTATCTAATGTTGATTGAAACCTCAGAATTTATATGCATTTAGTTTTGTGAATAATATTTGATTTGTAGAGTTCAAATTATCTCTGTGCTTGTGACACCTATGATTTCAGCAGTTATTTGTTAAAAAGATGCAGTTATGCTCTCTGTATGTGTGCACATGCCCTTGCATGTGTTTCGTCTTATGAGAATGTGTTTTTGGGTGAAAAGTAAACTGCCTATATCCATAGAGGAAATGACTAATTTATGGTTTTTAATTCCTTGTTTGTCTTGTTAAATGGGGCTTCTGTTTTAGTTCCATCTTTTGTGGCTTTATGGGATTAGAGTTGGAATTACTAAGATTGAAGTGATATCTTTTCCTCTCTTTTTAGACTGTTAACAGCGTTCTTGGACTTGTTTTAGCGGTGCACAACACATTTTCAGCAGTGTGTTAGATTGAATTGAAGTGATTGCAATTTAGTATTTGCTTTAAACTACTGATGGTCCCAAGTGTTATCTTTTAGTCTTGATAGATAATTACTCTTTCAGGTTCATGAGCGACAAGATACTGGGGAAGTTGATGTCCTCACAAAAGGTACAAATATTTAAAATATACAGGCTAATTTTTAGATCTTGG
Organism: Nepenthes mirabilis; assembly: GCA_025585075.1. Classification (NCBI taxonomy): domain Eukaryota; kingdom Viridiplantae; phylum Streptophyta; class Magnoliopsida; order Caryophyllales; family Nepenthaceae; genus Nepenthes; species Nepenthes mirabilis. Next base: position 5,253 of record JAODPA010117441.1, read on the forward strand.
AGATCAAATGATTTGTCTATTTTGAAATTTGTGGAGGTTGCGTGTGATCTGAATTTTCAAGCATTCAAGTTAGCCTGGTGATAGTCTATGTTAATATTCTGCCTCTGACATCAAAGCTTTAACTCTTGTTATTTGTTTGTTTATATGTTTCCGTAGTCTTTTTCCCTGCTCACCTCTTATTTTTGTTTTCATCATTTCCAGGGGACAACAACTATGGAGATGATAGGCTTTTATATGCTAATGGCCAACTCTGGCTTCAGAGGCACCATATCATGGGCAGAGCTGTCGGGTAAGCAACAGCATCGGTAGCTTTTTCCCCAATTGTTTTCCTTTTTCACCCATTTAAAGGCCATCCGGCCTTGGAAGCAGAGATAAGCTTCTCCACCATTGAAAACATCCATTGCTTAACCTAGCCATTGTTCCCTTGATATGTTAGAATGAAGCCATGAGACCTCACTAACTGAACTAGTTGAAACTTACTGCACCATTTCACTTCCCTCAAAGGAATGATTTTGTCATGTAAACACTAAAACACACACGATCTAGCAACAAAGCAGCCTTTCAGCAACTCCAAACCGATCAACAACCTTGTAACTACCACAATCATTTAGATTGACTAAATGTAGTATGGGTTGGTAGATAACGGTGTAGAACTGATTTTTAGAGCTGATAGTGTAGGAAAGGTTATGGCATGAATGAAAATAAATCTCAGCAATACTTCTCTCATCTGCTTTCTGGTTTACTCATCCCTTGCACTTCCTCAATTTCTCATCTCATTTCCCTCCTCGCTCATGCAAGTCTCCTCAAACTATCCAGATTTTTATACCAGTGATGATTAGCTTAGTTCATCACAGAATTTTATCCCCTCATGACAATTAATTATAGCATGAGGAAACAGCGTGTATGTTAGCATCAGCATGTGGATGCCAAATGTTGAATGCCGTTATTGTTGCCTGTTCATTTTATCGAGGAGAGTTTCGACATAATGATAGAATTGTTGTGTAGCCTAATGGTCACAAGTTCAAGTCATGGAAGCAGTATCTTGCATAATGTATGGTAAAATCATAGACAATAAACCCAAAATGATCTCACCTTTCTCTCGACCTTGCATATAGTGGGAGTTTCACACACCGGGATGCATTTTTAGTGTTCATTTTTTGCTCATAAGAGCTGCAGTGTCTAAAAGTGCAGGAATTTACTGCATATTTCTTCATTAAAGATATCTGCTAGTAGCTAATAACTTTGGTCCGCTTTGATTCTCTTGGGTGATGTATGGAGGGATTTCTTTTTCTTTGACCACTTTTAGCACAGACAAAAACTGCTGCTGTGAAGTTGAAAGTATAATAGATGTCTCATCTGAAGATGTCGTGTTTCCATATGCTATAGCATTATTATGATCTTATGTCCTTTCCAACTTTGTTCCTTTTACAACTCTCTTAGGTGATGTATGGAGGGGTTACTTTCTCTTTGACCCCTTCTAGCACAAACAAAAACTGCTGTTATCTGAAGATGTCATGGTTCCATATGTTATAGCATTGTTATGATCTTATGTCCTTTTTGACTTTGTTTCTCTTACAGGTTCTTACCCTACGTTGGCTGGGTCACCATTATCATGACAGAAAAGCCTATCATTAAGGTTGGTTTTTTGTTGAAGATGATGGAGTTTACTTAAATTTTGCTGCCTGGGATTGTGAATCAATTGTAGAGTTTCTCCCTATTCGGACATTCTCCGAGAGTAACAGCAGGTGTTGTTTCTTGCAGTATATATTGATAGGAGCATTGGGATTGCTCGTCATAACTTCAAAGGACTGAAGAATGTGAAAATGAACACACTTCCATGATCAACCTCTTCTTCCATGGGCTTTCTGCTGCTATGATCTCTCAGGTCTTTCTAGTCGGGCACACATTGAACAAGAGAAACTGCCGGCTGCAGTTCTGAGATTGTTTAAACCTTTTATCTGAAAATATATATATATGGAGCTATATATAAACCCAATGATTTTAATCCTCTTTGTCGAAGGTGGCGAATAGATAATCTGGGTTTGCGCTCGAGAAATACACGGGCATGCATTGCTTCCAAATTCTCTTGCCCTGCCATTTTGAGTTGGTCGCTTCTTTTGAGAGATTTGAAGGTAAGTTTATATTATGATCATCTCAAATATTAGATCTTTTTATCTTTATAATAGTTGATAACATTTCGAAAGTGATAGATAATAAAAATTAAAATAATATATTAATAAGATGTTCTAATCTTAGCATTTAATATTATTAAAAAAAACACTTTTGACCGTTGGGAAATCTATCACTTGAGATCATAAACAGTAATTGATTAGAACGAAGTGAAGCTTGCTTTCTGCATAGCATTCTAGATCACTTATAAACCTGTTGGTCTGGTCGTGGGAGGGGTGAATAAAAATTGGCAAATTGCCTAAACTACTTAACCTAAATCGAAATACCAGTTCTATATCCGTGTGGCCTCGCTATAGTTTAATTTTTTTTAATTTTAATTTTATTTTCAATTTGATTATAGGTTAATATATTAAACGATCCAAATTGAATCACAAATTGTGGTACTAACATTTTATATTTTTATCCCTTTTACTTTCCATTTCTCTTTAGTTTTGATGGGTTCTAGGGCTGAGAATCCGTTAATAAGGCCCAGGTATAACAGAGGCTCAGGCGGTAAGACTAGTCCAAGCAATATGACCAATTAAAAAGCTGCAAAAGCGTACGGACCAGGAATGGCTGCAGGAGGTGACGTTCCAAGAATTCGGTAAGCAACCCTGCTAAACCGTACTACGAAGATGACCTGCGGACGGGATCGATTATTGCAGATGTGACTTTACGAGAGGATAATCAGGTACACACGTCATTCTCCTGATAGCAATGACAGAATAGGTAGAGTTGGTGACCGACTTTAGAGTGTATAAGCGCCATGTGGATAACCGACCAATGATGGATTAAACACTATAAATACCCTAACTGTATATCAAATAAGAAAGAAAAAAAGAAGAAGAGAACAAGGGCTCATGCTATTCTGTAACTCATTTGTAACCCAAAAAATAGTAAGATCGATTATCGGATATAAGTCTCGTGGTTTTTCTAACCATATTCACAAGGGTGGTTTCCACGTAAAAAAAATTCTCTTTTCGTTATTCTCGTACTCATCATATCTCCCATCCATCCACACATTAAACTCGTGTTGCTGTCGAATCATCGCCCTAATCAGAGCAAAGGATCCGATGACGCAACATGGGCCGTCTGTGGGAACCGTTTAAAAGCCGACTTTACACGTTTCCTACGCAATACTCAGGGACTCTTCGACCCTCCTTCAGAAGCCAAATATGGTGAATACCAAGGCACAAGAGAGTGCACCCATCAGGGACGCGGCATCATGCGATAATGGTCTCGTTCCTTGCTCTAGGGCAGAGGATCACCCCAATCTAGTTGTGCGTGTATTGGCTACCAAAATGGAAAATATATCCAAGGCCCTCTGGACCCTATGTTCTAAAAGGGGTGAACGAGCTAGAGAAGTGTCTTCTAAGGCATCCCAAATCTCAACGTCCCAAAAAAGGGGCAAAGGAAAGAGGCATTGAAGCAGACCGCCTAGTCAGCACGATGTCCCGAGGACCCAGGTGGCATCAAGCAGTGGGGTTCCCCAAAGACTAGAAGATCGCTTGGGTCCCCGGGTATCCGAGGAAATCCCTGAGAGGCGCAACCTGCGTTCCATCCACAGTAATGACCAGCGTATTGCTCAGGACGCGGCTCTGCAAAATGACCCCCCGTTCAGGGCAGAGGGAATCCTTGGGTAGCAGGTAGCTCGGGAGCCTTGGGAGTTGAGAGATCTTCTCAATAAAAAGAAAGCAACGACCCCATCCTATGCAGATGATATGATAGAAAAAATCTAGAACCGCGTCTTCGGAGAAGAAAACGGAAGAGGGGCTAATATACTCCAATCCCCATTCGTTGTGGACATCAGGACAAGGCCGCTCCCACCAAAGTTCACGATGCCGAACTTCGACATCTATGATAGAAGTGCCGACCACCTAAACCACTTTCGTGAGCACCTAAGCCTCCAAAGGCTATACGAGATGACCATATGTCAGTATTTTTCATTGACACTCAAGGGAGATGCAAGGGTGTGGTTCTATGGGTTGCCGGCAGATTCAATCCGCTCCTTTAACGAGCTGGCAACAGCCTTCCTCACACAGTTCACTTTCAGTAGGATGATAGAAAGACAACCTTGGCACCTAACCTGGGTGAAATAGGGCGCCCAAGAGAGTTTAAGGGAATTCCTGGCCAGATTCATAGCAGAGGCTAGGAAAATTTTGAGACTGGCTGACGGGGTAAAATTGAATGCATTCCTCTCTGCCTTGAATGGAGGTTCCTTTTTCAAGCACATTATTCACAGGGATTCCCAAACATTTGCGGAGGCCAAGGCCGCGATAAGGGCACACATCACAGTCGAAGAGGCTCACGAAGCAAAAAGGTCAGAAAAAGATGAAAACTTTAGTCCAAAAGTGGCGAAAGAAAACAGAAAGGCTAAGGATCACTCAAACCCCCAGACAAGGACAAGGCAATGCAAGTTCGAGTAGATCGTTCGAAGGGAGCCTAAACCAGTGAGTCTAACTCCTTTGAACAATACCTATACGAATGTTCTAATGCAGATCCATGAGGAAAAGTTCTTAATGTGGCCCAACCAATTAAAAAATCTAGGGGGTGGTAACCAGGCCAAATACTGTCCTGCCACCGCAGTGGAGGCCACAGTACCGAGGACTGCAGGACATTGCAGAAGGAGATCGAGAAATTGGTGAAAAGGAGGCACCTTAATCGTTTCCTGCAAAGACCAGGACAGACTTCCGGACCAGCAGGTGACGATAAGCTTGGTCAGCCGAGAAACCGAGTAGCCGCGGGTGTTGTAAACGTAATATCATCTCACCCGGTCAGACTAGATGCACAAGATATAATTACGGCAAAAAGACCGATGACGGAAATTAGGGACGAAGTTATTAGTTTTAGTGACAAGAATAAGGCTCATGTAATTTCTCCCCCACTCTGATCACTTTGTTGTAACCACACTCGTCTCAAATGAAAAAAATGACTACAAGATAAAACGAGTCTTTGTTGACAATGAAAGTTTCAGGAATTTGCTTGATCTCGATACCTATTTAAAATTGGATTTTAAGAGAAATCAAATGAAAATGCTAGAAGGACCACTCTACGGATTGGGCAACGAACCTGTGAGTGTACAGGGTATCGTCCAATTGGAAGTCACACTGGGAACGTACCCGATGACCTCGTCGAAGATCCTCACCTTCCTGGTCGTAGATCTTCCGTCGATCTATAACGCGATCCTCGGACGCCCCTGTTTGGCAACCTTTGGCATAGTCACTTCCATCCCGCAACTAAAAATGAAGTTTCTGACCCCATTTGGGATCGAGGAGGTCCTTGGAGACCAAGCAGCCGAACGAATGTGCTATTTATCTCAGGTCACACTGGAGCCCCTCCCGGCCTAATCGGAGACCTTGATCTACGGGATGAGACGGCGCTGCAACAGGCACAGTCCAGAGAATCGACCGTCCGAGTCCTTCTGGATCCTAAGGATTCGGAGAAATATGTCTAGATAGGAAGTTCACTATCAGAAAATATACGAGATCAGCTTGTCAACTTCTTACGGGAGAATACGGACGTTTTTGCCTGGGTGCCGAGTGACATGCCGGGGATCTCAATAGAAATAATAGTCCACAAACTAGGCATAAATCCTCGTCACAAGCTGGTCAGGCAAAAGCGTAAAAACTATTCTGCAGAGAAGTTAGTGTCCATACGAAAGGAAGTAAAGAAACTCTTGGATGCTGGATTTGTCCACGAGGTGCAGTACCCAAACTGGCTATCGAACGTGATCATGGTGAAAAAGAGTAATGGAAAATGTAGAATGTGTGTCAACTTCGCAGACTTCAATAAAGTCTACCCAAAGGAAAGCTTCCCAGTTCCCCGAATCGATCGACTTGTGGACTCGACATCCAACCATGAGCTCTTAAGTTTTATGGACGCATACTCAGATTACAACCAAATAAAAATGGATCCCGAAGACGAGGAGCACACCTCTTTCATGATAGACCAAGGGACATATTATTACAAGGTGATACCCTTCGATCTCAAGAATGCGGGAGCGACTTATCAGCGGCTCGTCAATAAAATGTTCAATGATGAAATAGGCCGGAATGTGAAAGTCTACGTAGATGACATACTAGTTAAAAGCAAAATAAGCGGCGACCACATTCAAGACCTGGCTGAAACCTTCAATGTACTCAGAGCTCACCAGATGAAGCTCAATTCAAGCAAGTGTATATCCGGAGTGGCGTCCGAAAAGTTCCTGGGTTATATAGTTTCACATCGAGGGATTGAACCTAACCCAGAAAAAGGTCCAGGCCATACTCGATATGAAATCTCCTCGGACGATAAAGGAAGTGCAGAAACTTACTTGACGATTAGCAGCCCTGCCTCATTTCTTCGTCAAATCGGCTGAGAGGCACCTACCATTTTTTAAAGCATTAAGAGGAACCAAAACCAACGGTTTCCAGTGGAGCGCTGATTGCAATGAGGCATTCCGAGAACTTAAAGACTACTTGTCGAGTCCTCCTCTTTTAGCCTGTTCCCAACAGGGCGAAGAGTTATATTTGTATTTTGCCGTGTCTAACAAGGCGTTAAGCTCAGTGCTGGTGCAACAGCATGGTGATGAACAACGGCTTGTCTACTACATGAGCAAGACCTTGGCCGATCCAGAGACCAGGTATCCACACGCGGAAAAGGTAGCCTTAGCACTGGTATACTCTGTGCAAAAGCTTCAACCGTATTTTTAGGCACATAAAATAGTTGTCCTGACAGATCAACTACTGAGAGCCATATTACAGAAGCTCGAGGTGTCGGGACGACTAATCAAGTGGGCCATTGAGTTGGGTAAGTTTGACATAGAATTTCTCTCGAGGCCAGCCTTAAAATGCCAGATCCTCGCCGATTTTATTGTCGAAACAATAACACCAACCGCCAACAGCGTAGAACGCTATGGTGAATGCAGGTAAAGCGAAGTCGCGATGTGGATATTACACGTGGACGGTTCTTTAATGAAGATGTCAGCGGATCAGGCGTCGTACTACGCACGCCGAAGGGATCAGAGATCAAGCATTTGATGGCCCTTGGGTTCTCGGCCACAAACAACGCTGCAGAGTACAAAGCATTGATAGCAGGACTCCGATTGGCTAAGGAATACTCGGCGAGAAATTTGATCGTCTACAGTGACTTTGAATTGGTCGTCAACTAAGTCCTTGGACATTTTGAGATCAACAATCTACACCTCTCCAAATATGTCTCAAAGGTCAAGGGAATCGCCGCGGAGTTTGAAAAAATTGAGTTTATCCGAATCCCAAGAGAAGAGAACGCAAAAGCTTATGCGTTAGCAAGAGCAGCGGCCTTCGGAGATACAAAGCAATACACCCACGGCATGAGAGAAGTTCTGAATAGATCAAGCATTGAGGACCCCGAGCTAGAAGTAATGCAAGTATCGAGCAATGAAACTTTGATGACTCCTTAGTTACGGTATCTGTCCAAAGGACAATTGCCCGAGGACTTGGATGCAGTCAAAAGAGTAAAGAAGATAGCATGATGGTACACTATTCTAGGCAGCCAATTGTACCGACGAGGATACTCAACCCCTTACCTAAAATGTTTATCCCCCGAGGAGGCAGAATACGCCCTTCAAGAGGTACACCTCGGAGTTTGTGGATCCCATATTGGGGGAAAGAATCTTGCCTTCAAACTGTAAGGTAGGGGTACTACTGGCCGACAATGAAATACGACGCCATGAACTTTGTGTGCAGATGTGAAAACTGTCAAGTCCACAGCAACCATACTCACCAACCCCACACAGAGCTCCGAGTACCACAATCGCCATGGCCCTTCACCCAATGGGGGCTTGACATCCTCGGACCTCTCCCAATAGCCACTGGGCAGAGAAAGTTCTTAATCATCGGGATTGACTATTTTATCAAGTGGATCAAGGTGGTGCCATTAGCAAAGATTACGGAACAAAATACGACCGAGTTTGTCTGACAAAATATTGTGTGCAGGTTTAGGATTCCTGAGCGCATTGTGACGGATAATGGGACCCAATTTATCGAAAAAAGTTTCACCAAATAATGCACCAGCTTGAGAATCAGATTGCCATCCGTACTCTAGTCTTACAGGACAACACCAGGGGAACCCACGAGGGAGATTCCTTTCAGCCTCTGTTATGGAGTAGAGGCAGTCATTCCAGTGGATGTCGGGCTTCCAAACCTTCGTGTGGAATGTTTCGGTCCGATCGACAATAATCAGAGACTTCGAGAAAACCTTGATGAGCTTGAGGAAGTTCGAGAAAAAGCGAGGATAAGGACTGCAACGTACCAGCAAAGGATAGCCAGGTATTACAATAAAAAGGTGAAGGCACGACAGTTTGAGATAGTGGGCCTGGTTGTAAGAAGCATAGAAGCCACGGGCAAGAACACCGACCGGATTAAACTTCCCCAAATTGGGAAGGCCCGTTCTTGGTCTCAACAGTCCTTCGAAACGGGGCCTACAAATTACGCACACAGGACGACAAATTGGTCCCCCTAACGTGGAATGCTGCGCATCTCAAAAAATATTATCAATGAATGTACAAATGGCAAGGTATGGCAAGAGGCCCATCATGCGAGTGTGTTTGTCACACAATTCGTTAGTAAAACAAAACCCATTTCTAGTAATTCTTACCTTGCATATCGTTGAGTGACCAAAGGTCAAAATTAAAACTCGGAAACATCGAAGCAGCCCAAGAGGTCAAAATTAAAAGTCAAAAACGTCCGAGCAGCCCAAGAGGTCAAAATTAAAATTCAAAAATGTTTGAGCGTCTAAAGAGGTCGAAATTAAAATTCGAAAATGTCCGAGTGGCCCAAGAGGTCGAAATTAAATCTCGGCAACACCCCAGTGGCCCAAGAGGTTGAAATTAAAACTCGGAAACATCCGAATGGCTCAAAATGTCGAAATTAAAATTTGGAAACATCTGAGCGACCCAAGAGGTCAAAAATAAAACTCGGTAACATCCGAGCGGTCCAAGAAGTCTAAAATAAAACTCAGCAACGTCCGAACGGTCCAAGAGATCGAAATTAAAACATGACCTGTCCGAACGACCCAATAGGTCGAACTTAAAAGTCGAATATCCCCGAGTGACTCTGAATGTCATGCCCAAAACTTGGCCATGATGCCAAGCAAAGAGGTTGGACTAAGAACCCAGGGGGCTAGAAACAATGAGCGTATAGCGACCCTGAGGGTAACACTTTCCTTCCCAGACGATTAAACAATTCAGGCATCACGCCAATATGAGATTGAGGATTTCTCGTAAACATTCCGATAGCGCAAATAAAACGAACTGAGAGTTTGCATTAAAACCGTAAGTATATTACTGAAATAATCAATATTTGTACATCAATGCATATACAAAAAAAAGAGAGAAAAGGGTCGGGGACCAAATATTAACGGTCAACCGTCAGAAGGACCAAGATGAGGAGAGCCCTCTTGCTGCTCCGCACGCTCCATGGATCCCGGCTGTTCAGAAATCTCGCGGTGACTTGATGACCCAGCCACAGGAGAACTAGGAGGTTAGCTTGTCCCTAGGAGGCCGTACAGGTCTTCCCTGCAAGTGGCACTGGCGTTCCGAGGTCAAAGACAGCAGTGGGAAAGCGGGGACTCTGCAACTTCCCCACTCGACGGCACAAGTTGATACCGTCCCAGTATTTACTCTCCAGTAGCGAAGTGATATCCAAGGCCCTCACTGAAGCCCTCAGCATTTCCTCCAGTTTAAGATTTCGGTCCTTTAGCAGTTTTTGCTGAACACGTTGGAATCGCAAAGTATCTTCAAGGGAGGCAATATTACCCTTGGCAGCATGAGCTCAGCTCCCAAGGACCTAGGCCCTATAGGCTTCCGCATGGGCCCTAGAGGCTTCCAGTTCCGTACATACGTGGGCAACCTCAGTAATGATCTCACCAAGGCTATTGGCCATCTTCTACAGCTACAAAGGGTAAAACAAGTTAGCAAGATATTGTCGTCAAGAGACAGAATCAAAAGAAGCATGAAACCGCACCTTGTCCACAAAGGAACCAGTAGAAGTACTCGCATTTTTAGGGATCTCAGGCCCCTCGGCCCTATCAGCCACAATCTCTCGCTTAGTGTCCATTTCGTCCCCAGCCTCGGGTGCGGCCGTGAAGTCGTCAAAAGCTGGGGGTTCGGCCACTTCGGCTTGGTCATCACCAAGGACCTCAGCTGATTGTGAAGTCCCTGCGCCCTCGCCAACCGAGTACTCTTCCTGGGATGCAGACGAAATGATTGTAGGGCTATAAACTTGAATAGCAAGGCACGGGGGTTGGGAAGTCAAGACAATGGGCTGATCAGCTGTACCATTTCCCTCAGCCTCGGTGGCCTCAGCAGTCGTTATGACTATTGTCGGAGCTTCCTCGGCCTCCCTCACCATCTCCTCCCGAATAACACCCTCGGGTGGATTATCAAGCCAGTTAGAGACCTCCCCAGAAAAACAGAGGGGAGATCAGGTATAGGCTCTTCGATGGAGGACCCGGCAACTGGGAGACCAGCCAACTGCCCAACAGGATCAGGAGTGTGCCTCAAGGACTCAGCAACTTCAAGCTAGGAGCCTGGCCTTCTCCTCACAAGGGGCCCCCCATCTAAGTCATAGTCGTCAGACGAAGGGTAATCGACTATTGATACCTAACTCTTTGAAGTGCTTACCTAATGACTTTTTCTTGGCCGCTCGGATGGCCCCTCATTCCCCGATGGTGCCTGTTTCTTTCTCAACTTTTTTAAAGGGGCAACGACAACGGAGGAGCCGGTAGAGATGCTAGACTCCTCGTCACGGGGTCCCCACTTGGCCTTCTCCAAATTCGCAGGCCACAACCAAATGTTCTGCTTATTTTGGTTGAAGGTACCAAGGTTGGCTAGCACCAAGTCCTTCATCTTCTGAGCGATCTCTCTCTCTGTCATAGAAGGATCTCCCTCTATATTGCCCCAAGCGTTGGGAAGTTTCCAAATTGTGTGGACCCCTAGAAAAGAAAATTTATCCTTCCACCCCTTCGTGGAATCCGGATTGCCACCACTCATGATAGTAAATTCGGGACGAAGGGTGATGGCGATCCAATCTAAGTTCTGAGTGAAGAGAAATATCTTTTTCACCATTGTGGCTTCAAGCAACTTGTCATGACAACGAGCAAAGATGCATAATAAAACAAGATACCTAATGGCGTTGGGCTGCAACCTAGCAAACGGTATCTTGAGCGCCCTCATGATGAGATAAAGCTTGTCCGAGACGGGAAAACAAAGCCTACCCTTGAGGTGGATTTCGTAGACGGTAATAAAGCCGTTCGATGGGCTACAAGCCCTCTCATGGGGCTCTGGAATCACCACGGCTATTGAATAGGGAATCTGGTATTTGGCTCGAGTGGCTTCAAACCTGGACAAAGTGATGGTGGAAGCAATATCCTTGACCCCACTAGCCATGGAAATAAAAACGGAGAAAATCGAGAAGATAGTGAGAACGTATAACAAAGCCCAAGGATTTGAAGAAAAATGCCTAACAACGCGCAAAATGAAAATGGAGGCAAATCAGGGAATTTAAAAACGATGGGAAAAGCAAAAGGCGCATGCTATAATGGCTTTGCCACATGTCGGCAACCCATATATCGACAGGATAAGTGGACCTTTGGCTTCCCGATGCGGTGTCAATCAAAGCGACGCATATTTAAGGCGCCTTAATGACCAAAAACGGCAGCACAGCCCTGTGTCTCGGGCCAAAGGGAAGGTACGCGAGCGGACTCTCGACGAGGACTTCTGTCCGACGAATACCTAAGAATCTACTTTGAAGTTCGCAGACGCTATCATGGGTCGTGCAGACAAGCTTGCAAGCCCCAAAGGTTCCTCGGACGTTATGTTCAGCAAACAAATCTCTATAAGTCCCCGGACGATCTAATCCGCAGACTCTGAACGACGGCCTGTGGACATCAACAAGATTAAAGCGTGAGCACCAGCTTCTGGAAAAAATCAATATAAAACCACAAAGACAAAAGGACGAGCAGGCCATAAATAGAAGTGCCCCTCATATAAAAGTTGTCCGCGCCCCTCAGGGATATCAAAAAAGGATAAAATTCACATGACAAGTAAGAGAAGCGAAAGAAAAAACTATTGCTTTTATTCATCAAAGTTCCTTTACAAGTATGCAGCCATTAGTAGCAAAAATACAATAAATAAGTAGAAGATATCGCACGGGGTATAAGCCCCAACAAGACTGCTCTGGTGAGACCCCCAATACAAGCTGGAAAGCCTGCACGGTGATATGGAAAAGGCGCGATGTCAGACTACATGGGGAAGGCGCAGCGTCAGAATGCCTAAGAAAGGAGCGATATCAGAAAAAGCCATGTTGGGACAAGACAAGACATAACGAAGCCCGAGGAGTTCGACGCAATGACCGCCCTGGCACAAACCTGGCATGCCAGGCCTCGACTACAAGTCGGTCCAGGCATGAGGGCTAATATTGGGTTCCAGGGTTGAAAACCCGTTAATAAGGCACAAGCATCACAGGGACCAAATGGGCCCAAGAGGCTTAGGCGTTAAGGCCAGTCCAAGCAACATAACCTATTAAAAGCTGCAGAAGCCCACGGACCAGGAATGTCCATGGGAGGTGACGTCCCAAAGATTCAGTAAGCAACCCTACCAGACTGTACGGCGAATGGCGGCCTGTGAATGGGATCGATCGCTGCAAATGTGACTTCACGAGAGGATAATCAGGCACGCACATCACTCTCTTAATAGCAAGGACATAGTAGGTAGAGTTGGTGACCAACTTTAGTGTGTATCAGCGCCACGTGGACAACCGACTAAGGATGGATCAAACACTATAAATACCCTAACCATACATCAAATAAGAAAGAAAAAAAAGAAGAGAAAAAGGGCTCATGTTATTATGTAACTCATTTGTAACCCAAAAAGAACATAGTAAGATTGATTCTCGAACACAAGTCCCATGGTTTTCCCAACTTTATTCACAATGGTGGTTTCCACGTAAAAAAAATCCTCTCTTCATTGTCCTCGTACTCATTATATCTCCCATCCATCCATACATTAAACTCATATTGCTGTCGGATCCTCATCCTAACCAAAACAAGGGATCCGATGACGTAACAAGTTCTATTCTTAGGTATGACCTTTTGCAGTCTTACTACATTATAAAAGCATGCAAAATGATGATTAATGCTGTCTTACAATATAATTAAGTAAAAAATATTTTTTTA
>JAODPA010117452.1:0-18608 GCA_025585075.1 Nepenthes mirabilis
TCACAAAATAAATTTAAAATATTTTATTTTGATAAACAAAAAAATTCTCGGGCCCAACGATCTCAATGCCCACCCAAGATTATAAAATGACCTGAGAAAATGGACCTAAACAATATTAAAAATAAAGCCGTTAATTCTATGGACCAGATGGTTTATCTGGATTGAGGTGGGCCATTACCAGTTTCGGCGAAAAATTAGAAATGCTCGCTGCTAATGAGCCGCTCCCATGGGCGGTCAAGCCAGCGCTCGTCAGCCACCGTGAACAGCCGAGAAAGCCCGAAGCGCGTAGACATCGAACACCGAAGGTTGAATGCTCGACTCGAGTAAAGGTTCTGCATTAAGCAACGTCTCTCTCGCTCTCGGAGAACAGAGCGCACTCCGCCAAGCTGCCCAATCTTGAGAATTGCGAGCAGACCGATTTTTGTCGCTTCCGATTGCTTTTCACCGCTTTGACGCTCTTGCCGAAATATTTAATCATTTTTGTTTACTGTCATCATTTCAACGTCATCATCTTCATCTGTTTTCACATCCTCAAAGCCATACTATACCGTCTTTATTCCCCAATCCGTTCGATTCTTCCAGAAATCTTCATCATATTTGTGTTCGTCTTTATTCGTTATTCTTTCGAAAAACGCATATGTTTAAAAAAATTGAAAAAAAAAAAGGCGAACAAAAGCAAGAATAGATCCTCTTTGTCTATGTGCTGTGCATGAGCTAATTGTATCTTTTGAGGCAATTCGTTTTCTTAATTCTCTCTTGTTGAAAAATTTTAGTTTTCTTTGTTTCATAACTTAGTTCTGTAAGTTTCTGGAAGGCTGTCAGAATCGGCGATCTCTGGCGCTGATTTTGGATGGCGATTGCAAGTTCCCCTGACACTACGGCGACGACGATGGCTAACGAGCAGAGAGATGTAGATCAAAGCTTCTCTATTCGAAGGAGACTAAGCCCGAATAGTTTCAAGAAGGCGTCTGATTTTCCTTCCAACGATGATGGTTTGGAGAAGGTTTCGACAGTGAATGATGATGGTGCTGATAGAAATCGGGTTAGTGAAGGAGATAGTGATCGGATAAAGTCGGAGGCCGTGTTGAGAAATGGAGAGAGGAAGATTGCTAACGGAGAAATAGAAGCTGCTATTAAGTTTACTTATAGACCGTCCTCTCCTGCCCATCGGAGAATTAAGGAGAGTCCACTAAGTTCTGACGCTATTTTCAGGCAGGTTGGTTTTGCATCTTCTGACCTTTTTTCCATATGTAGCATTGCTGCAGTTAGAAAGATTAGAATTGTTTCTCCCGAAATACTAAGAAAAAAAAGTCTGCTGCGTGTTTAATTGATATCGATATCATATTACTCTTACCAAAAATATCATTTATTAATCGAACTGGTATGCGCGTGCAGTCGGATTACCTGAGGCACATAGCCAGTTAGTTTAACATAAATTCATGCAACTGGAGACGCTGATATTACTTTCCCTTAAAAAGAAGAAAAAATTGTGAAATGAAAACCGGGATATATTCCAAGTAGGTGTAGTCCTTGACGTTAATTGATGCATCCAATTTGTATGACTCTCTACTTTCTAGGGGTTTGAATTCCACCTTCACTGCCTGCAGGTGTAGCTATTTGTTATTTTTAATGTAGTCTCGTGACCAACTTTGACTGCTTGGTATTTGTGGTCCGAAACTGTAGTTTAGCAAATTTTCTGCATGTGTATGTGTGTCTTAGTATTTTGGATTTCTTAGTATAATAATAATAAGGCATAAATTGTAGGGAAAGCTGTCTGTTAAAAGCTATTTATAGCAGAGGATTTTGGTTTATTGAGGACAGTGATGCTTGATTGGTTTGTTCTCTGTTAAAAACTAGGTATGAAATTTGATTGAAGTGAATTGAGGTTGTGCAAGGGTATGCATTGCAAGGCAGGGTTTCTTGGAAACTAATGAACACAGAGTTTGAATTAAGGCATCATTTAAAGATTAAGTAATGGTTGAATCCATTCCTTAGTCCATAATCTTAATGTGTTCTTTGTTGAGAAGTTTAGCTTTTCTCATTTGCCTTAATCGAGCTCTAGATGTGTGAAAAATTCTAAAATCTTGTTTAAATATTTGTCAGATTGAATTCTCCTTCAAAAAAACTATATGTGGACCCACTAGCATACTTTGTTGGAATGCCTTCATCTACGCCTTCCTTAGAAATTCAACTAAACATATTGGACCCAACACTTTTGTAATTAATACGAATTATAATTATACTACTGAATTGGATTTGGATTTGGATTTTAGACTAATGTCTTTGTTTGTGGGTGCTTATGTGGTCTGGTCTAGTCTTATATGATATTCAAATGTATGCGAATAGGTGATTAAATATAAGTGGTTCATCAGATGTGCTTAGATGAAATTTCTTACTTATGCTGACAAATAAAGGTGATTTCTAAAAAAAATTGGAGGGAAATTACTTATGCAAGATTTATGAAAAATTGTTGATTGAGAACCCAAATAAGAATGCAAGATTGTGTACTTATGGAGATTCCCATGGGGTATAAAGGCAGCCATTTAGTATCGATCATATGGGCATTGTAGCGTGTAGGCTGGAGAGTTTGGATTCAGGTGTTGGTAAAGTGGTCAAAGCTTAATTTATTTGTTATCATGCAAATTCAATGGCTGCACTTTAGAATAAGCTCTAGCAGGATAAGAAACCTTTTTCCTTGTAATCAGACTTGGAAATAATGACTGATGCTGCTGCTATTAGTGGTGATCATGTAGGACTGATTGAGTGTAGTGTACTATTTCCTTCATCTTTTTAGGGGAATGAAAGGAATAGCAAAACAAAACCAAACTATGCCCTTTCCCATCAATTTGAAAATCATAGATATCTGTACAAAATTGAGATTTTTTTTCTTTTGCTCATTTTGTATTATGTGGTGGAATTGTAGTGTATTTGATGGAGAAGGACGAAGTCGTCCTGTATTTTGAAGTTGAAAAGATAGATGGTTCTAGATCCATTTTATTTCTGGTTTTTTGCAACAGACGATAGTTTTGTTTGATGTCAATCCTCTCGTGGAGGTTTATATGAGATAGTTCTACCTCACTGTTTTTTTTGTTTGTTTGTTTGTGTGTGTGTGTACATGAGACCCTTTTTATTGTAACAATAAAATTCTGGGCACATAGAACTGTCTTTGTTGGTTTGCAGCAATAAAATTGATGTACTACAAAAATTGATCTATCTCACTATTCTTTCAGACATCTATGCACAGGTGTGGAGTTTGGGCAAAATATTCTTCTTAGAGATATGCATAGGGATGGATTTTGTGCATCTCTTCTATATTTATGCCTCATCTAAGGGATTGGTAGTTCCAGTTTTCATTTTCATGAAGTTTGAGATTGTACGTGGAATGACTTGAAATTGGATGGGTATGGAAGAATTTGATGATATTCAATCTTTTGGATATCAAATCCCTGAATCAAGTTCAATGGAGGAAAGAGTCAATATAGCTAATCCCCAGTACTTGGGACTTAAGACTGTTTTTTTTCCCTAGACGTGATAGGGTAGGAAGAATTATTCTTCATCAAATGCCAATTCGTATCTTGCTCTTTTCATAATGATGATTTTTGTTTAAAATGTGAAGACTTTTGGAACCATTAAAATTTTTTATTACAACTTCTGGTGTATTAACCACAATTGATCAACATAATACTATTAATATGTTGGACTTAAATCTTACCATGTATATTGAAGTCATGACACAGTTGTAGATTTATTTTGAAGTCTTGGGGTTGCAGATGTTTGATTAATCAGTGGGAAGTGTTGCGATTCTTCACTATTAATTCTCAATTTGTTCACTTCGGCTTCAATTGCATGATTTTGGTTATCGCTGGATGGTGATTGCAGAGCCATGCAGGTCTTTTCAATCTTTGTATAGTGGTACTTGTTGCTGTGAACAGCAGGCTTATCATTGAGAACCTTATGAAGGTTGGAAATTGACACGACTTTAACTAACTTTAATTTTTACCTTTTGGAAGCTGTGGGATCTAGCTTGTGTCCAATTTGGTTTCCATTTTCTTTCTGAATTGACTTTTGTCAGGGATTTTGCTTTTGCAGTATGGTTTGCTAATTAGAGCTGGTTTCTGGTTTAGTTCAAAATCTTTGAGAGATTGGCCCCTTCTTATGTGCTGGTAATGGATTTTCTTAATCTTTGAAATCTAAGAATTAAATATTTCATCTTTGTTGGTTTATAGTTGTCAGCACTTGACTTTGAAGTGAGTTATCTTTGATCATTGTGGTTTGACTGCAGTCTTACTCTCCCAATCTTCCCACTCGCTGCTTTTCTGGTTGAAAAGTTGGCACAGAGAAACTATTTATCAGAACCAGTAAGTGAGTCAAGTTCAACTTGGTAGCCTCTTCTAATGATATAACATTGAATATGTGTGTTGAAAATGATGATCTTGCTTCTTTCCATAATGCTGCTCTGAAGTTCATTTGTATTATCTATCTTATAATGTTGTCTTCGTGATTCTAGTAAGAACCATCTCTATGGAGATATTGAGTTAATGACTGGTGAATTATTGTGAGTAAATGCAGTCAAATCTATGTTGCTGTTTCCTGTCTGTGTTTGTTTGTGCTGTTCCTTTTCACTTCTACTTGTTTTTTTAATTTTGGTTTAACTAGGTAAGAGTTTTTATTGCTTTTACTATGCTACCTGGTTACTTACACTTCAAGTTGATGAATAAATACTAATCTGTGGAGTTCACTGATATGGGAGCAATCATTCCTTAGAACATTAATTTATTCGAGTTTAAAGCATCAAAAGTATGTGGATAAAAGCTGAGAAGTTGACATGTGCTTTTTGGGAATGACCTGTTACCCACCCCCAAAAGATGCATGCACACACAGTGCGACTGCACAGACAGACACAAAACTAAGAGGAAGAAGGCATCTTAGTTGGGAGGAAGACGGTAATCTGACCTGAAGTTGATGTCAGAATAGGGTTCATTGGGTATTTGCATATTCTTGTGGTCTGCAACTGAATAATTCATACCCTGGAAATGTTTTAACTGAGCCATTGTGCTAATATTTTGGTCCAAATCCCTGACTTTATCTCATTCACTAGTTTCCAAAGAAGCATCTTCCCCAATTAGGTCACTGGCCCAACAACCAAGTCGCCTTACCCGATGGTCCTCATTTGGACTCAAGGAAAAGGCTGAACTCTTATTGCTAGAAGTAAACCCACTATAACCTCATAAACTGAACTCATCTTCTTTAATTCTTCTAGGTGGAATAGGATGTCACATCACCTAAAGTCAATTGGGCGACATGCTCATCACTGTGTACAAGCAGATCCCATAGCTTCCCTAGTTGTTGGCTATTGTGGAATCTCAAGAGGCCTTTTCATTCTATTCCAACTATTATTAATAGGTCACAGGCTGGTAGCTTATGCAAGCTCACATAGTAGCCATCCCCGTTCGGCTTCAATACCCTATGTGACAGCCAAGTACAAGAAACCAATTATTTGTCAAGCAACTAATTTAGGCTAGGCAAAGTAGGCCTAAATGCGTAGGCCTAGTTGTTTAGTAATTGATGCCTTTGTTCTTATTACGTGATCTATAACTTCTTTGCAATTTCATTTTTGACGTTTCAACCCCCCATCCCCAACTCAATCCCTATCATCCTCATCAGGTCTCAAAGGTCCTCTATAGATGATCTGGATTTTAGAGGTGGCTTGAATGGGTTCTAGAGATGGTTCCACTTATTCATTTTCAATTGTGATGTAGCACTGTCCCCCATGCAACTTAGTTTGATGAACTTGACCCAACAACCAGCCTGTTGTCCTCACTTGGGCTCAAGAAAAACAAAGAGCTCTTGTTGTATGCTCACTCAGATCCATGTAAAGGGAATTCATCTTCTTTATTGCATATGGGTCAGGCTGTCACAACATCTTCATTGCATTTACTTCCATCTCAATATTGTGTATCTTTCAATGAAAGAGTTAACAGTTTTGGTGATCTTCCTTAAATAGTTGGCTTCATTCATGCTAATCCTACTTAAACACTTCTGAGTACTTTATTGTTGTATTTGTAAATTGAAGATACCTCTGATAATGGTGGCATATTAGCAAATGAGCTAAATGTCCATTGGCTTCTCTCAAGTATGATTAAAGTTATCTACATTTACGTGAATCTCTGTGGAATATCAACAGTGTATTCATTTTTCAGGTTGTAGTGATCCTTCATATCATAATTACTACGGCTTCCGTTTTGTATCCAGTTTTTGTGATCCTCGGGTTAGTCTTCCTTTCCTAGCAAAACCTTATATGAACTTCACATTTAATTGGCTTTTACTCAATTGTATTCATTGGCCATAGCATCCACTTTTTGTGAAAAAAGGCAAATTGTTATGAAACTGGAAAATTAGCATGATTCTTTTAATTGATAAATGCACAACTTGTTCAAGATTGTTTACTTTGATGTAATCTGTTTGCACACAATTTCAGTAAGATTACTTGGTGAATGACGGTAAAGATGCCTAGAGCTGGTTTTTCTACCCCCAGTTGTTTTGACTGAATGATAGGCTGCATTAGGATTATAGCTGGTTTTGCAAAGTGCTGTCGTGAACTTGCTTAATTTCATGTATAACAGCAGTTTTAGCATGGGACTCACTTCTGACTATTTGGAGTTTACAGCTGCATACAGTAAGTGATACATATTGCACATCCATGCCTTGACCTTAATTCATTTATGGGAAAAAGAAAAAGACAATATCCTTCTAGAAAATTTTGCCTGACCTGAAGTTATTGCTCCTATCGATTTTCGTAAGATCTGTTTCTTCTGAATATTAACAAGCACTATTATAGGTTGTGTTTGAAAACTTAAATAATAATTAACAAGAAAAGCATGATCAAATTCTATAGGCAAACTATTATACATATAAAAAGTTTACATGCTATGCAAATCATGGTGAGTACTTATTTGTACTTGTAATTCTTGTTAACCATAATTAGGCATGATTTACATTTCATAGGGTTCAGTTGGGTCTTTGTTACTTTGTAAGGCTTGAATTGTGATTGAAATATATTCCCTTAACATGAGGAAAGGATTTTGTCTGAGATATGCATAATTATGGTTTGATAAGGCTGTATGGACTTCAGTAAGCTTTGCACTTGCTTGTTATGCATGTTGATGCAGATTTTTCCTTAATTGCGACACCATCAGTCTTGAGCAAGTGGTTAAGAAAAGTCCATTAAAAGAAAGTGGTCAAGCCTATGAATTAACTTGTTCAGGCATTGCAGTCGCCTTTTCTGCTAGAAGAAATTGATGTAGCTTTACAGGAAGAGGGGGAAAGATACAAAGATGTTTTTTTTTTTTTTTTTTTTTNCTTGGCCTTTTTATATTTAAAAGAATTTAGTTGCCATTGTGACTTGTGCTTGATATGGTATAAAAAAGCCTGCAAATTTCGAAGGCCTTGTTTTCATCATCATATTGTAGTTGAATTGGTTTAATATTTATATATATTTTTGTAAAAATTTAGATTTTATATGATTTTGAGTTTAAATTTGTGTGATATGAAGTCATTAATACATGTGAATCTTGACATTGTGCAACCCCATGGTCAGGCTTGACACTGAATTTGAACCAAGCATGAGAAGAGATTTTTTTGTGATAATCTTTGCAGGTGTGATTCTGCTGTTCTCTCTGGTGTTTCCTTAATGCTCTTTGCTTGCATTGTGTGGTTAAAGTTGGTATCTTATGCACATACAAACTATGACATGAGAGCAATTGCTAAGGCATCCATAAAGGTATGAAAAGTTCTATTTTATCTTTTCACCAGAGATGTTGTACTACATTAAACAGTTCTTGCTCTCCTCTCTTTGTTGGTAGGAAATTTCTAGGCTTTTTTTTTTGGTGGGGGGGGGGGGAGTTAAATCTGACACTAATAGCCAATTCTTGTCATCTTCACCAAGCAGAAACTGAATTGTTACTGCACCCCATGCAATGAATACTGCAGACTGCAGAGAATGAGAACCATGGTTGGTGATGGTGACAGGAATGAATAGTGTTGGCTCTTTAGTGTTTCATCTCTCTTCTTCCTATTTGGCACTTTAATTTCAGGAGGATGCCTCATCTATTTCAAGTGAGGAACTCCCTTATGACGTCAGCTATAAAAGTTTGGCCTATTTCATGGTGGCTCCGACTCTCTGTTACCAGGTAAAAGGACTTATTGGTAATTTTTTGTGTTATTCTACTGCCATGAAACTACTATTAAGCTCCATAAATGTTACTGGTTTGGTGACCAACTAAAATTTTAAAACTTGCTGGTGATATTTGTTGAATTGAATAATTGTAATTTCTTGCTTTTCTCGAATTTTTGTTCACTAAAGATGAAAGTGTCATGCATGGTTTGGAATGAGAGAAAGAAGTGAGAAATCCTCTTTTCGACTCTATTTTTTCCATTCCAGTCATTGTTCTTCTTTTGACACCCATACTATTTGTTGACCATAATTCATGAACGCATTTAACATAGGGAACATAAAATTAGATGTTTCTTTCTTTCTCTTGTTTGAGACAAGCTATGAATTTAATAAATATAAAATATCTTATTTCTTTATAATGAAAGGAGTTGGAAAGAAGTTGTTAATAATGGATTGTCTAAAGAAATGGTTTCACTCTTTGGGGTGAGATTGAGACCCGTATACAAAGAGGTCAAGAGTGCTTGCCAGCCCAAATCTAGACAAGATTATGCAAGCACAATATCATTTGTTTATTTTTTGGTTGACTATCAGGCTGACTACGATTTTATGGTTATTTTAATTACTGTGCTTGAAAGGCAAATGATCAAGTGTTGTTTTGCTTGTCTATTTGAATTTTACATTTACTGCAAAAAAGTTTATTGATAGATGAATAGAACCTAGTGGCATAAACTTTCGAATGATCCCATCTTCCCCACATGAAGCATCAATTCCATTGTTCTTTATGGGCATTTAGTATTATTTGCATGGAAAATCCCTTTCGTTCATAGTTCTTATTATCAAATGTTAAAGGTGGCTAATATGGAGAGTTACGTCATTCTTACAGGTTTTACATCTCATTTTCAAGTGCATACTTGATGATGAAGGTGGTACTTAAGATATGAAAAACATTTGTAATGATTAGGACTAAATTCTGTCCAGAATATGCTGAGTTTTTTCCACCTTTTTACAAGGATTGTAGAACTTGACATAGTAACATTCTAAGAATTAAGTTTAACTGGGTGCTTGGCTAAGCTAGACCTGGATTCAACTCCCTTCTCCATTTTTCCTACTTGGATAAGACAAACTATTAAACATTGAAATTGAGGTGTCTCCTATATGTAGTTTGTAGATTATATTGTTTTGGTAGATGAAGCTAGAGGAGTAATTAAGTCACATAGAAAGTTTTTATTATATAAAGCTGTTAAAATTAGTGGGATTAAACTTGTTTTATTAAATGCAAAAAATGAACTGTCTCCTATATGCAGTTTGTAGATTATATTGTTTTGGTAGATGAAGCTAGAGGAGTAATTAAGTCACATAGAAAGTTTTTATGAGATAAAGCTGTTAAAATAAGTGGGATTAAACTTGGTTTATTAAATGCAAAAAATGAACAAGCTGTAGAACATGTAAACATAGACCTAATTTTGGTTGAGGTAGTGAAAAGTGTGATTATGGATAATTCTAAAAATGAACAAAAGACTTTATAATAAAGTTGCATTGACTATAAAATATGACATCATTAAGAGAAACATACATGAATGGTAAATGCAACCAAAAAGGAAATGTTGAGAGGGTTGAGTGGTGTAAGATAAAAATGAACATGTCAATTGCTAGTTAGAAGTAGCACCTGTAGAAATTATGAATTCGGGCAAATCAAAAAGGTCTTGATGATAAAATATAGGCAGGATCGTGAAGTTGTTACCACGGATGATTTGCTTGGGGCTAGATGAGAGGCAGTAGGGAGGGGGTAGCCTAGGATAAGTTGGACCAAATATTAAAAGGATGTGACATCTGGCCAACTTCTAGAGGTTGTTGGCCTGGACTGTGTGACAAAAAAAAATATTGATATAGTGATCTCCAAATGGTTGGATTCATCATTTCGCAGAATTATTGATATTGCTTTTTTTTTTCTTGATTGATTTTTTGATTTTCTATACCAATAACTGTTCTGCACTTAAATTGTTATGGTCAACAATAGTGCCACATTTCTCAAAACAACAAAGGATTTGTTATAGTGACCACGCTCATGTGATCATATTCATTTTTTGTTTGATTTGTATCAATCATGTTTGATCAGTCACTTCTTATTTGATTAGTCACTATGAAGTGTGCTTGGTTTTTTGGGTTCTGCTTTGAATTTTGTAGCCAAGTTATCCTCGTACTGCATACATCCGAAAAGGTTGGGTGGCTCGGCAACTCGTCAAATTGGTAATATTTACTGGAGTCATGGGATTCATCATTGAGCAAGTTGGTATCTTGTTTCTTATAAGCTATGCTTTTTTCTGATCTGTAAATTATAGTTGTCTCTTGACATGTTATAGGCTACATTATTTTGCAGTATATTAATCCGATTGTTAAGAATTCACAGCACCCTCTGAAAGGAAACCTCTTATATGCGGTCGAGAGGGTTTTAAAGCTTTCAGTGCCAACTTTATATGTATGGCTGTGCATGTTCTACTGCTTTTTCCACCTTTGGTAAGTCCTCTTTGTTACACTTTTATTTCTTGTTCTGAATGTTCTTCGTTGATTCCTATCAGTTTTCCTGGTGTAGAACAAGCACTTTTAGGGTTTATTGCACCAACCTTTGAAAGTGGATGGTTTGTCAACTGGAATTTTCTGTACAACTTCTGCACTTTGCACTCTTGGTAACACTTGCATTCAAGGCAGAAAACTTCTTTTATTTTCTTCTTGGTGTTTTGATTTTTTTTTTCTTTGATTTTTTCTTCTCTGTGTTTTTGTTGACCAAAGACATGGCATGGATGAGGGATCAATATTGACTTAGTGATATGGTATCCATTTTGTTCGGCCAATCAAAATTTCCTTTACTAGACAATAGTTGTCCGTCAAATAGTTTGCAAATAATAACTCACTAACTGAGGAAAAAAGAATTTCTAGAAGTCCCTCTTCCCCCTCCCTATGCTCCATGGTCTAATCTATCAACCATCTTCTATTGCTTATCATTTTCTTCTTCTCTCAAACGGAGCATGAATTGTTTAAGTCAGACTTTGAGGCAAGTGCCCTGGAAAACTGGTGGGGATTTAGTCTTTTCTGCATTACGCAGAATCCAATTTTTAGTAAACAGATGCTGAAGCCTATTGGAAGAGGAAAAACTCTAGAGATTGCTTTGAAGCAGATTCTTCTTTGGAAAAGACTTTTAGGGAAAGGGCACTCCTATCTTGTGAAGTGCTGTAAGGCACACTAAGACTGATCAATTTCTGACCAATAATCAATAATCCTTTGTTTCCAGGAAGGGGGTCAAAAGAAAAAGGGAATCACAGTGTCCCACCAAATTACTTATTGGAGAAAAGCTGCAAGTGCCATTTACGCACTGTCAAATCTTGAAGTGGGGATTGCCGATCCACAATTAACTATTAGACTTGTTTAGATTTCCACCAAATTAACTATGAAAAGCCGGGGAAATGTAAAAGAAAAGAATGCTGAAAGTTGACAAATATCTCCATATTGGAAATGATAGCCCACTGTTCTTTATAAATGTTGCAAATTATGTTCTGAGTACCATTAATTGCTCAAAGAAAGTACCATGATATGCTATCAAAGACAGCTTGATGGTAATTGTCAGCTAACTGTTTCATGCAAAAGGGCTGCCAAATTCTGATGTTTCTCAATTATATGATCGTCTAATTATAGGATTGCTGTGAAATTTGATGGCTCATACTATGTTTAGATGATCATATAATTGAGGAACACCAAAATTATGATTATATGATTATCAAGTTTGTCATTTCCAATAGGTCGATTTGGTAAGTATTTACCTATTGGAAATGATGAAGTTGATAATATGCAATGGTGTTTATGGTGGAGACAGAGACAAACACGCTAAGATGGAGGATGATAGAGAACTGGGAGTCATGAACTTTCAGTGGATGGAGTAAGCTGGTTGGGGACAATGTCGCTAAGATGTGTGGTTATATTGGATAGGGAAAGGGAGAGGACCAAAATACAGAGGAACGATTTGAGTTTCTACGAGATAAAGTATGTGTGCATGGATGATGATGCTAACATGGGTGAGTCGATTGGAGAGGGGAAGGGAGAGGGCCAAAATACAGAGGAACAATTGGAGCTTCCACAGGATAAAGTATGTTTGCATGCACTCACTCACTTGAGTTTGGGGGGGAGAGAGAGTTTTGGCATCTTAAACTTGGAAAGCAATAAAATAGGCAAAAGGTTGAGGCAATTCTTAAAAATTGAATGGGGAAAAGCATTTCTAAAATCGATATGTCATCTTAAGGGTTGATGAAGGTGATCTCTGGAAATGCAGAAATTTTATCGGAAAGTAGGTATTATTATATTCATCACAATGTGGGTTTCTCATCCATTTTGCAAAAACTGATAAGTACTTGAACACTGATTCATTGAAACGGTTATTGTAGGGAAAGTTGGGTGTGAATATTCTTCGCTCACCCCCTTTTGACTTGACAGTGAATTTATATTATTTTCTTTATTTTGCCAGTACTAAGTAATTGAATTGAACAATATTCACACCATGCTCAAAATTCTAATTATAGGTTGAACATACTTGCGGAGCTTCTTCAATTTGGTGACCGTGAATTTTACAAGGATTGGTGGAATGCAAGAACATTTGAGGAGGTGGGTTTTAATAAATGCGAAAACTAAGATTTTGTTTCCTTTTACTTGAGAAGTTGAGGCTGAAACTACTTTTTTTGTTTTTTTTTTGCATTTGCTGCATCGGTGATTTTCTTCAGTACTGGAGAACATGGAATATGGTATCTTCCCTTTAAATCTTGATTTTCCTTCTACGCTAAAGTTGCAGTCATAAACTCTGATGTTAGTAGATTCAAGTTAATAATTATGTAATTATAGTCTAATTGTAGTTGAAGATCTTCTGATTCATTGAATCGTCTGTAGTTTTTTGAGAGGATGAGCCCGGTGTGTTTGTGCATAGGGACAAGAGAATACCAGCACATATATATATATATATTATTTTTATAGAACTAATTTCTATAGCTTTTCAGTATTTCAAGTGTATGCTCCAATCTCTTGAGCATGTTGCTTGGCAGTCTGAACCTCTGCATGCCATTTGGACAGAATTGAAAAACTACAGTGGTTGATTGGAGTCTTCATCCACTCGTCTTAAATTCAACTATGAATATTGTCCGTAAGTACACAAAAAATAACGTGGGTATGGCAAATACTGTCAGGTTGACTTGGTTCCAGCTTCTAAAATGCTTTCTGTGATGGGAATATGTCCCTGACGGTGTGATGGATCAATGTTTATTTAGAGAGTAGGATGGCTTTGCTTTAAAGATTTAGTGTTAGGCATAGGTTTTGAGAACCTATACATTTTTGCTCTTTCTGCTATAAACCTCTTTGATTTACCCATTCTCTGTTATAATGTGTTAAATGTTTGGCAATCATTTATGAAAGTTTGTGCTGAGTTACAACTTGATTTTGTTGCAGCCAGTACATAAATGGATGGTCCGGCATATTTATTTTCCATGCCTGCGTAATGGAATACCAAAGGTAATGATCAGTTGTCCTCTACAAACAACAGTCAAGCAGCTTTTGTTTAACTTGCTGAGTTTGAAGTCTGCACCTTAGCTCAATTACTCAATTTGCTGTTGTATAACTTGTCTTCTGTGATTTCTGAAGTCAATGATAAGCCTGGATCATTTCATCGTCCCTCCTTCCCTGAGGTTAACACGTGGAACAGTATATCATGATGTTCCAGAACTTCTAGTCTCTCCTTTTAAGGCAATAGAATTTTCATTATTAACAGCGAACTATGAACTTTCTGTTCCTACTTGTTGCTTTTGAATTGCAGGTTTTGGCTGGGCATTTTTTACACTAGATAGTTGTTCATTAATTTGAGGATTTGTTGGACTAGTAAATTTACTCCTATTAACTAGTCAGTAATAAATCAATTTGAGGGTTTTCTTTTGGGCTTGGTTTTATTCCAGGGTGTTGCAGCTCTCATTGCCTTCCTCATATCTGCTATATTTCATGAGGTAGAATCTCACTCTTGCTCTCTCAAGATAATGATGCTAGGTTTACATTGTAACATTGTCTTCATGATGAATATTTGTATGCTGGAAGTAAATTGAATTTGCTGGATTATTCTATTCCTGGACTCCATAAATGACTAACTGCTGTTGTTCACTTTGCACCAAAAAAAATTTATCTTGAATTGTCCTTATGATGATTCTGCTTATGTTTACCCCCCTCCCTGCTTCCCTCCTCCCCCCCAAACAGGAGAAAGATTTAGCATTTGTTTTTACGATTTTATTTGGTAGAAATAAAAATGTGATAAGCTAAATGTAGCACTTGCAAAACACAAGATGATGGAGCATTTAGGATGTGCACATGATGAAAATATCGGTATCATTATCAATATCGGTCGCGTTTATATCATCATCGGACATATTAAACAATACGTATTCGTATCGAATATATTGGAAGAATTTTTTTTTGAAAATTGTATTGACCATTATATCGTTTATATCGACCAATATATTGGCTGTATTAGTTAATATATTGTGATATGTTGCCGATATAAAAGTATATTATGATATTATTGTGGTATCAAAAAATGCCGATATTGGAGGGGCCCAATGCCGATACATAGAGGCCAATGTCTGCAATAGTGCTTGTGCACTTGTGGCATAGGCCTAGCAGTAAAAGGAAAACTTCTATGGATATTCTTGTTAGGTGAAGAAGTATACCTTCCAGCATGGAAAACTACTTGATACACGATTACCACCAGGTCCTGACCTAGCAGAATTCCGTCTGTATAACAATTGGTTTTTGGAGAACTGCTTGGAGTTCTGGACCACTAGCAATGAAATATAAAAATGAAACTCGAGTCGAATGGTAATTGATTGCACATGTGGGACTAAATTTATGACTTAAAGTGGCAAAGGGCCTGTTGGAAAAAGTGGTTTGGCTGTTGAGCTTTTTTTTTTTAATAAAAAATCAATTAAGGCGCTATTGGGAAGTTATTGTGTAGAATCATACAGAAATAGGGAGTCTTGTTGCAGGGAGGTAATTGCTGCATTTATGGTGTCAACCCATTGGGTTGGAATCTTTCTAATTCTAATGTTTTAGAATCAAATCACATTCAAAAAGGTAATAAAACTGCTACAATCCATCGGATTCTTATTGTTTAATGTATTCTTTATTCAAATAAATTCTGAAATTTCTAACAAATCAGTGTAATCCAATCTTCTGAGACTTGTATCATTCTGTGTTTTTTCTGATTTGTAGATGATGCAATTCCTTTTGTTCTTTTTGCAGCTGTGTATTGCTGTCCCTTGCCACATCTTCAAACTTTGGGCTTTCATTGGAATTATGTTCCAGGTAATTATCTTTGCTGCCAGTCTGCTGTCTATATGTCCTATGATGTTCATATGAGCTTGAAATATTTTTCAGTGTTTTTTTCTCGAAGTTGTACTGGATGTTATAATTTTGAATGTCTATAATTTTGAAATATGTCTATAATTTTTTCTGATGAATAATAATTTCTTGAATCATCTGGACATTTTGAATGTGGGAGAATGAAGTTTAGATTTTGTTTATCAATTTTTTTGGGGTTGGGTTATTTGCCATTCTGGTTTTGAGACGTCATTGTTCAGTTATGGAAGTGGTGTGTTATGGACATTACATAACTTGTCAAAGTCACTATGGCATAGCTTCTTTATGAGCATGCACATTACCTTAACTAATTTGTAAGATCTGAAGTTTCAAGTTCATGGCTTGCCTTGCTGAAGTTGGTAACGACATTTCACTGTCATTTCTTACCTTTATACTATGTACTTAGGCTTTTGTGGGTACCAACTTA
This sequence comes from Nepenthes mirabilis, assembly GCA_025585075.1. Taxonomy (NCBI): domain Eukaryota; kingdom Viridiplantae; phylum Streptophyta; class Magnoliopsida; order Caryophyllales; family Nepenthaceae; genus Nepenthes; species Nepenthes mirabilis. Next base: position 16,029 of record JAODPA010117452.1, read on the forward strand.
AGTTGACATTCTCTTTTATTATGCATTTGATCATTAAATTATCTTGTAATGATGTTCAGTTGTTAATGGTGTTTAAGTTGATTGAGTTAGACTTTTGGTGGGGTTGAATGCATCCATAAACCTAAAATGGGTGTACCTTTTTAAACAATCATTGAAATTGGAGCAGGGTTATTATATGGAAATGCAGACAATATAAACTTCTAAATAATGTCTTGCCACCATGCATGGCAAGCAGCATCAATTTGTGCTCGTCAGCAGCATTTTAATAAACTTCTCTCCTCTCATTGTTGTCCCAGTTGAGCCCAGATCGAGCATAACTGATCAGATTAACGTCCCAGTTGTCCCTGATAAACTGAATTTCTAGGCCTAATTGAGCTATTTGTGAACCATGTTTTTCATGTAAGCCTAATCCAGGCCTTCGCAGTTTAACAATTCATTTTGGCAGTGCATATCATCTGAAAATAAGTCCATGATTGATGTTCATTCATGAAGAAAACTCAAGTCCTCAACCTAAATCAGGGCTATTTTTGCGGATTCTTGTTTAGTAGCCCTAAAATTAGCATCATCTGCGGTCTCTAGCCCTAAGGACCAACATCAACTTGAAATTCATCCTTCAGAAAAGAATCCACTATGCCCAGCTACTTCTTTCTATGGCTTGAATGTTGATTAAGACTAGTTTATCTGAAGAAATTTCATAGAAATTCGGCTTCTCTTTTGATCAGAAATCTGTACTTCCAACTATGGGGGATTTGAAGTCTTCCATATCATTCATTGAAGTAATGGCCATAAAGGCCTTAAAATGTGTAATTTCTAGTGCATGTTGACAAAAACCCGTCTGATTTTGATAGCCTTTTGTCTAATCCATGCTTACTGTAGTTTCTAGTTGTGAGCGATACTTTCAGCTGTGAGAATGCTCAAGGTTGTGAAGCCATTGTGCATAATGGGAGATTGTTTTCTTCTCGTTAACTATGATTTACGAATGAAAATGAATATTTAAGGATATGAATATTGTTGTATCTTGTACGTTTTTTACTTTGATCAGGTACCCCTGGGTTTGCTTACAAATCACTTGCAGATGAAGTCTCAGAACTCAATGGTGTGTTCATCTCACTGTGCTTCTATTTTTATTATTCAACTTCATCGTATTGTCCTTAAAAATCTTTTAGAACCATGATCATATCAGAGGGGTTGGGGTAACAGCATGGAAATTTGTGCTGGCTTTTCTAGATGTCATTCTGTTTCTAGATTCTATGTAGGGATGTCATCTTCTAGTTGGGTTGCCATGCAGATGTGAAAAGCATCAACAACAATTTGCCACTGACAATTGCTTAGATCTCGTGAAAACACTGCAAGATGAGGGATGGCTGAAGAAAAGCCAAAATCCGTTATTACCCAACAAGAATTGAACTGATTTCATCTGCTTTGATTGGATTTGAGTTTGGGTAAAGCCCGAAATTCATAATTGGGTTTGGGTATACTACATCTCCATGTCAAACCTGGTCCATTGCCATAACATTTCCTGAGAATGTCTAGAAATTGATTTTTGTTAAATCTTTTGGTCCCTGGTGGAGACCTCAATGAGCTGCTACAGCTTATGCTGGGATCTCTACACCCCCTGCTGGAATTTTTTGGAAGATATAAAACCAAAAGTTGTGTTGCTAGCTAGCAAGAACACAAAGGATGCACGCACTTATCGTAATCTGAGTAGTTGACATGTTAAACGTAGAAAAAAAATCATTGACTTTTGTTCTAAACTATTTTTTCATTTGTTTGACATTGTTTTCATGGAAGAATTAATGGAATATATTCATACTTCCTACTGATTCCAGGTGGGGAACATGATCTTTTGGTTCATTTTCAGCGTTTTCGGTCAACCGATGTGTGTTCTTCTTTACTATCATGATCTGATGAACCGGAAGGGGATATCTTCTTGAACTTCGACCATGGGAGATTCATCCAAACCGGCAATGAGTGAGTATCGTCTCCTACCTTTGTTACCATGTTTGCGGCCCCAGATTATCAACTCTTTGCATGGATAGTTTCACATTTCCCCAGCGGCTGCTTTCTTCACAGGCAGGTTTCGTTCTCATTCATTTAATGTATAAGTAATTTTGATATGGGGAGTTATGATGCTGCAGTAATGGTGGCACCATGTAACCTTGAAAAAATTGCCGTTTGGTTGTGGCTCCCAGTTTCTATGGGTCTAGGAATTCGCAGATGCTCATACTGGCAAGTTTGCCCTTGGCTACCATTTTGTATATTCTTTTGAGACTACTTTGATTAGAAGTGCAGTCTTGTCAGTTTGGGTTGGCCTGTGTAGTTTATAGGAGAATTTCTAGTAACTTTGTCATATTTCTAATCTCATTTTGGTTTGTGCGGCCATGAGAGGTATTGTGTTCCTCCTAACCGAAAGACTCTTATATTTATCCAACAGTCAGGATTAGAAATTGGGTTAATGAACGGTAAAGATTTGATCAAATAATTTAGATAACTATTTAATTTTCATCGTTGATTTATATAACTCGTTTGGTCTCTAGAAAGAAAATGATATTACAATTAGAATAATAACAAAATAATAAT
>JAODPA010117463.1:0-18606 GCA_025585075.1 Nepenthes mirabilis
TTCTAAGAAATTTTAGATTTTTTTTTAAACTTTCTGAATAAATTTACTACTAGATATAATCCTCAAATATAGTGACTTAAGAATATTACTTTTCACATAATTTAAACTTCACTTTATCATTTAAGTATATACCTCAAAATTTTTGAGAACAGTCTTCAACTATTCCTATATCGAGTTTTAGTCGCTCTTCTCTCTCTCTCTCTCTTTTTTTAATATCATACCATCCCATATTTGACTATTTACTATCTGGTTTAGATCCTCGATCACAAACTATCTTCCAAGGTAATATATACCTATAATGAATAAATATCCAATTGATAACACTGATCCCATAGATATATACCCTTCAATGATTCTAATCGATACTAGATAAATCGTTTCTATTATTTAGGACGGATACTACTTGTGCAAGGTCTCAATGTCTCAGAATAATCTTTAAACGATACATAAACTAAAAAGAAAAACACAAAGGTCACAAAATATATTGAACTAAATTCTAATTATTGTAGGATATAGCATTCAAGGTATGTATACTACCTTTGTCATATAAGACAAAGTCCGCGCCTCTTGATCAAAATTGGTGAAAACTCTAGCTGGGTTCTGAAATTGTCGTCTATTATATTGAGCTGCACACTACCTGGCAATATGCCCCGACTGGCAATAAACGTAGCACAATCTAAGGATCTTCTGCCCCATTAGAGATAATGTCACCATAGTCGTTAATGTTGATACATTGCAACAATTTGCAGGATAGCTAGTCTTCTCAATTTAAAACAATGTTGGTTGTTACGAGGCTCGATAGTCCTGTATTGCTTAATTAATGATGATAATGATGGCTTACACCCAAAATATGGAGTAACCCACTTCAATGGTCCATTCATATCCACTGTTGAACTGCTAAAAGTTGATATCTTCACCATCTGTAAGCTGCAAGTCAAGGTGTGAATAGCTTGGTCTACAAGTTGGGCCTCTTGTTGAAGTGCTCGCAAAACTTTAGAATTCTTCGCATGGTTGCCATTGGAAGCTCTTGCCGAGTTTGCCATATTTGTAGTTTGTTATTCTGATATCCTACAAAAACAAAGAGCTCAGAATAAACTATTTTAATTTTTTTTTAAGTCATCCATAGACTATCTACCTAAAATATCAACCGATCCTGAGCCCCAAGATATACAATCGGTTCATTGACTAGAGCTCACCAACATATTATAAGTCTCCAACTCATTTAAGAAATGCCAAAATTTTCTCGAATATCTCCGCTTCCTAAGTCCTCGAACCATTTGACAAATCACAATTCTTTGTCATACTAAATCCTCTAAGTCCCTTAAAGAATTTACAATCTTCTATTCAAACTTTAAAACAAGCAGAATTAATCTAATTCAACATATCTTGTCGCATCACCTAATATCCTCAATTATCAGCAATTCTTAAAATCCTCAAGTGTTTCCACAGAACCTTAATTCTCTTATACCATAACTGTGGCGACCCAAGCCTAAATACTTGAACACATGGCTCAAGCCGTTCACGCAGACTAAAAATTTAAAATCAAATACCATAATTTTCACATTCCAACTATTTCATTCACTTGCATTTCTACGTCATGATAAACTCAATAAAAATAAAAATATATAAATCTCAATAACAATTTAATCTCATCATCCGGCTATCAAGACCATCTTCTCATGCATTTTTCCTCCAAGTTAAATATTGTCAACTCAATCTGGAGCCAATAAAATACAAGGGTGAGCTAAAACCCAACAAGTGATATAATCAAAAACGCTAATAATAATAACGATCTTGGATACCATCTATCAGGGTCTCAACATACTCTGAAAACCTACCATATCTGAGACAGATTACAACACGTCGTAAATACGACTCTAGACAAATAGGTCCCACAAGACCCGCACATCCAAAAACAACAAGAGTGCCAATAAATAATAGTAATCCCCTGGAATCCAACATTAACAATGTTTGGGAATTTTTTCGATCCATATTTCAGCGAGAACGACCAGCATACTTACGATAAGAATACAACATGGATACCACTGAATCCGAGTATCACAGGATCCACACAATGATATTGCCACCACAACTAATGAGGTACTCACAATCATAAAATATCTCAAGGAATCACCCGAGTATATTACCCAAATTGGCTATCCATTTTTATTCTTGTCAAGAAAAAAAAGGCAATAGAAAATATAGGATGTGTATTAACTTTACTAATGTGAATAAGATAATTCTGAAAGATGGTTTTTCATTACCAATGATGAACAAAATGGTAAACTCAATGTCCAAATATTATGTGTTAGGTTTTATGGATGCTTACTCTAGAGACAACCATATTTGAATGAATTTGAAAGATGAGAAGATCATCTTATTTGTGACGAAACAAGAGACCTATTGCTATAGAGTAATACCATTAAGATTGAAAAATGTTGGAGCGATATATCAAAAGTTAATGAACAAATGTTTTTTTTTTATTTTGGTAAGTAAGAAAGTGTATTAAATTAAAAGAAAACTACAAAATCAATATTCTGACCCTAAGTATTTTTTCAACTTGAAGCAAGAATAAAGACGTTCGGGTATACCCCAAGTCTCATAAACATGTCATGAAAAAAGCTAAGAAATAATACACTCCAAAAGTCATGAACACTTCATGACTAAGAAACAGGTCTGACCAAATCTGGATCACCATCTCAGACATGTGCATATCGGCATTTAGTAGACTGCTCGGCCAAGCATAGGACTCAGCCATTTGCAACTCGGGCGTTTGCAACACCTCGGGCACTTGGGAAGGTGGCAGCCCAAAGCTAGGCAATGCATACCTCGGGCATTATGTTTCATCTCGGTCAATCTAGGCATGTAGTAGATTGCTCGACCAAGCAGAGTACTTGACCATTTGCAACTTGGGTGTTAGCACACCTCATCTCGGGCATAACTAATCTCGGTGAGAATAAAATAGGCATCACGTCATTTTGTAAACATCCCGGCCAAAAGCAAATATCTCGGCCGATTACAACTCGAAAAAAAGGAGCTGCGGTCATTTGCACACCACATCCCGGGCTAAAAGTGGTAAAAGCACACCTCGGGCAGAATGCATCATACATCAACAAGCTCAAGAATTTTGCAACATAATTCAACAGCAAAATTCATGGAGCAAGCTACCTCAGGTTGACAACAGCCGAATAGCCATAACCATTCTCATACAACAACAACAACGGGACACAAATGCCATTAATATCACCCTTGGTCTTTATATGATGCCCTAAACTTACGGAGCACCCAATTCTCAACCTCCTTTTCATTTGTTAATGAACAAATGTTGAAGTACTAGATTGGGAAAAAATATGAAGATATATATAAATGACCATATTTGCTCATCGAAAGTTTACTAACCGATGACCATATTTTCTATCTAACCAAGACATTTAAGGCATTAGAGAATATAGGATGAATTTAGACCTGACCAAATGTGTATTTTAGGTAACTTTCGGTAAGTTTTGCAATTCATTGTTTCACAGCAAGGTGTAGAGGCGAACCTAAAAATGATTAAAGCTACAGTAGATATGAAACCTCTTCGAATAATCAAAGAAATATAGAGGTTAGCTGAAGGCTCGTCATACTGTCTTGATTCCTAGCCAAGTTTGGTGAAAAATATCACAAATTCTTTAGGTCATTAAGAAGAGCAAAGCCCAATGGCTTCCATAGACAGAAAAATGCCAACAAGCTTTTTGAGATTTGAAAGAATATCTGGTTAATCCACCTCTTTTGACTTATCCTAAAAACCGCAAAGAGTTATATGTCTACTTGGTTGTCTTAAAGATAACTTTAAGCTCTATCTAATCAAAGAAAAAAAAGGTATTTAACAACCAGTATACTATAATAGTAAGATCTTATCAGACATAAAAACTCAATATTCTCGTGCGTAGAAGATTGCCTTAACTTTAGTCTTTACCGCAAGAAAGCTATGACCATATTCTCAGGCCTGCAAGATCGTGATCTTCACAAATCAACCTTAAAAGGGATATTACAAAAACCTAAAATATCCAGATACTTGATCAAGTTGTTCGTTGAGTTTAGCGAGTTTGACTTAAAATTTCAAGCATAATCTTCCATAAAATGTTATGTTCTCAAAGAATTTATCATCAAAATGATGACCCCAATCTCAAAAGTGATAAATGATCAAGTAGAATCAACCACTGAGGCAACGTCTCCTACCTAGATGCTACATGTCAATGGAGCATCATTGCAATTCAAAAGTGGAGCCGAGATAGTATTGAAAACACCTAAGGGGTTTAAGATCAAATACTCAATACTGTTTAGGTTTTAAGCCATGAATATAATGTGGTAAAATATGAGGTTCTATTAATTGGTTTGGAACTAATAATTGTATGTTCTATCAATAACCTAATTTTCTATAGTGATCTCGAGTTGGTAGTTAACCATGTGTTAGCAAATTTTAAAGTATCTCTTTGGATTTGGTAAAATACCTTCATAAGGTACAATGCCTTTAGACATCCTTTGATAAGGTTAAAGTTATCCATATCTCAAGAGAATATAATTGAAAGGCCAATTGACTTTCTAAAAGGGTAACATCCAATTACTTAGAGCAGTATGCTCAGGATATGTGAGATATACTTCAAAAATCAAGCATAGAAGAACAAGATGAAATACACCGAGTATTAATGAGGTAACTTAGATGACCCCTAGCAGAGATACCTTAAAGATGGAGCACTTCTGAATGATCTTGCAGAAGTGAAGCACATTACAAAGATGGTCAGATGGTACACTCTTGCGGATGGAATGCTTTATAGGAGAGGCTACTAAGTTCCTTATATGCATTGTTTAACTCCCATAGAAACTAATTGCCCGCTCTTTGAGGTGCATTTTAGTATATGTGGAGCACATGTAGGGGCAAAAACTTAGCTTAGAAAATCATTCAAGAGGGTTATTATTGGCCAACTCTAAAAAAAGATATGATGGAGTTCGTCAAGAAATATGAAAATTGTCAAATCTATGGCAATATACCTAAACAACTTCCTACAAAATTTCAAGTTTTGCAAGATCCTTGCCCATTTGTATAATGGGGGCTATGCAGATTTGGTCCATCTCCAATAGCAATTTGGTAGAGAAAATTTATGATCAATATGGTAGACTATTTCACGAAATAAGTAGAAGTATCTCCATTAGCTAAAATTACAGAGTAGAATGCAATAAAATTTATGCGCCACAATATCGTCTGTAGGATTGGGATATCAGAGGTCATAATGGCGAACAATGATACCCAACTCTCCAATAAAAGGTTTACAAAATATTACAATAGATTAGGGATTAGATTGGTCCACATCTCAATCTCTTACCGTCAAACAAACAAGCAAGTAGAAGTGGCAAATTTGATGATACTAAATGGACTAAAAGCAAAGCTCATTGAGGCAGGAGGTGCATGGATTGACTAGCTTTCATCTATTATATAGGCATACTAAATGACTTCAAGAGAGCCAACTCAAAAAACACCCTTTGATCTTTACTTCAGTAGTAATACCTGTAGAGATTGGATTACCAAGTTAAGTGGAAAACTTTTCTCCTAGCTAAAATTCTCAACTTCTAAGATAGAATTTGGATCTCCAAGATGAAGAAAGAGATGGGAAATGTATTCAATCGGTAGCCTATCAACAGATGGTCGCTTGATACTACAATAAGATGGTGAAACTTTCAAGGTTAGCGACTTGGTATTACGGAATATTGAGGCAACCGAAAAGCTTGCGCATAGGAATAAATTACCCAAAACTTGGGAGGAATCATTTCTATTGTCAATAATACACTGTAATAGTATGTACAAGCTACATATTTAAAACAGAAAGTTAGTTTCTCGATCTTAGAATGCCTTTCACTTCAATAAATATTACCAACAGTAACATTGACCTAGGATTATAGAGGTACTTTCTATCCACAACCTTGGAATACCTGTCTGTTGTATTAGATTGTTTCCTCCTATTAATAAAATTTGATTTTTGCAATTCATTTACTTCAAATTGGTGTGCTTGTATGACATTTCATAACCATGATTGGCCTTGAGTCAAACAACTAGTTTGAACACTCTGCTTGTGAATGTGCTAATTCTAGGAAATAGTTGCAATGCAGGTTCAATAGAACCAAGTAGCCCCATGCACAGTCACTCACCAACAACTCCAATGGACTCCAAGGGTTTAAGAACCTAGCATGCAATACCTCTTGGAAGGTCAAAATACTGGTCGAATAAAGTCAAATGAGACAAGACTAATAATAATCATTCGACCTATAAAACCTCAGGGTTGCTTCTACACACGAGTGTTAATACGCTATTGCACAATATATACATAATCAGTCAAACAATTAAGAACTAGTGTCTAAATTGCCTAGCGACATTTGCCTAATGGCTTTGTCAGTAAAACATAAACCATGTTATGGTTACCTAATCAATAACAATAGTCAAAAAATTTAGTTCATAATTTGACCATCAAGTGGTCCTAAAGGTTCACAAATATACAACTAAGGGGCCAAATCTCCCAATCAATGTAAGCAAGGCATGAATATATATTCAAAGATGACATAGTCCAAACATATGCACTGAAAAATCAATCATACCAATCTAGTTTCGGGTGATACAAAAAGCTATGAAATTCAAGAACAACAAATGGCATGGTTGTGTTCAAGTTGGTACTCGGGGCTAGATTGTAAGGGCTGGGAGCTTCTTGGTTGTGAAAAATCTTTAACATCAAAGGTTAGAAAAGTTTTAAAATTTCTAGCAAAAATCAAGAGTAACCAAGGAGACAATCCTTCTGTAGAGAGCAATTCCTTCTTTGAAGCACGAGTCTAACAAAGAACTAATTTCTTTGGGCTGAATACTCCTTTTCGATACTTCCATGAGCCTTAAGCATTCAGCATAGAGTCCCTTTATAATTCCAGTAGTCGAAACCAATTAACAATTAACCTCAAGAGCCTTGTATTCAAGTAAGCTAATTCGATCTATAGTCATAGTTGCTTGATATGCATGATCCTAAGGCCTCCTCGTCCATTTGGCTAGTTCACTCACAAGTTGGGTAAATTAGTTACAAAAAAATAAGGTTTCAGCTTCAATGCCAAGTCCCGAACTATGGAAGGATCAACGTAAGACTAGCGTTGTCAAGCAATTTTTACATCTTAGCTATAAAGCCAATCTCTAATAAGATATTTCAGGTTCTAAGATAGCAAAAAAGATAATTTTTGGGTCAAAAATTAAAATGATAGATAAATGATTTGAAATTAATGACATGAATAATACCTCTTAAGACAGTAATCTCTCCCTAGGTATAGAATCCAGTGATGATACTCTTAGGCTAGGACTTGGAGTAGACAATGATTTCCAACAAAGGAGATGTAATGATCTATATAGTGGAGTCTCAAAACCTAGGGTACCTTGTGAAGCCTCAAAATCTCCTAGAACTATAGAAGGTGATAAAGAATGTACCGAAAACTCTTTATATACATCAAAATTATTTTTTGGAATGCCAACCTGAGTTACAATAGACTTAAAAATTGGCCCACTTGATGTAGAAGAGCCTAAACGACTAGAATCTTGAACTCAGCAATTATGGGAGGGTTAATTGGCTTATCTTAATGCATGAATTGAAGCCGGGAATCACGCTCCTCCATCGAGGCGGTAATGGGAATCCTTTCTTCTAGGTTGCGGATAGGCATCTCCTCCTAGAATAGAGTACTCAAAAGAGCAAAAAATTGGGGAAGATCTATGAGAACATTCTTTGGAATTCCTCCCAACAACCTCAGTGCATACAACATCAACAATTCTATAAATCTCATTGTCATCTAAATGAGATTCTAAAGAAGTTCTTGTCTAAACCTCTGGATGATCGACATCAACGCATGGAGGAGAGTCAATAAAGAGGCCAACTCACTTTCTTTCCATTCTGGCCTTTGCACCTAGAATGACATATGAATTAATCCTATCTCAGGCATCCTTGGTTGAGAAATACTCAGTCCTACGTAATTCGGCTGCATTTTTCTTGATAAGGTTCATCCAAGACTCAATTATAAGATTCTAGAAAATGCAAGATTGGCATCGCTCTAGTTATCAGAAAGGATCCAGTTGCATGGAAAGTTAATAAAAAAAAAGAATTTAATTTTTCAATTCTTTATTGAATCAAGCCTTCCTTCACTTATTTTAAATCCTTTCTTAGGGATAAGGATATCCCTTCATTTTCCTAGTTGAAGTGGAAAACCACCTTAAATATCCAAGTATCTACTCTAAGGTCCTGCTGACAAAAAAAAAAAAAAAGATGTGTAATGCTACAATATGCCTAATGACATTTGGTGGAGATAGACGATTGCAATTTCTAAAGCTTCATTTATTTCTACAAATCCCATAGTAAAAGGAATTTAAAGACTATTCTTCATAAACGGCAATGAATCCATCCCTTAGAGAACAAGCTCTCTCATCAGGTGAGGAAATTTTATAGTGAATGGTAGACAAAATATCATATTGATCATATATGTTTAGCACAAGGTCCATGAGAAGGCAAGAAGTGATGTCGGCAACACCTTTTGAAGTACTTTGTGGGGCCATCAAAAGCAGATCAAATAAAAAAATTAGAAATTTAGCACTCAAATGAAAGATCAAACGAGGGTGTAATTAGGGTTTGAAGCGGGGAGAAGGGAACATTACAACTTAAAAGGGAACCAAAGTTGGAAACAAAGCAATTAAGATGTCATTGATGATCCAAATGATGCGTCTCTTTGTTCTCCCTTATGCCTAAATGCTGCATTTTAAAGAATTTCTAAAGAAAACATAGTTCTAAAAGTTGTCTAATAAAGCATTAATGGTGCAGCAAAATGTCCTTTCCCTTGCAAGAATAATGAATATAATAATGTCATTTTTTTAAGCTGATGAAATTAATTACCAAAGGTCTATTTCACTTCAAGTGATAGGTTTGATCAATCGAAATGATTTGAAGTTATCTAATTAAAAGTCTTAAACTGTCATAAAGTCAAACTGTCATAAAGTCAATCTATTAAAAAACCGAATTGTCAGAAGTCAACTACTAAAAGATAGATCAATCCACATGCTAAATAAGTAACTCCTTTACTAACAATGATCCGGAGAATGTTGAAATATCACAACCAATACTAAAAGGAACTTTTTTTTATTTGGATAGTCTTATTAATTTAAACTTTTAGTAGCTTATAATCTCAAGTGAAAAAAGTACAAGTACAAGAAAAGGAATGGATTAAGAACGAAGACATGAATACAAAAAATAAAATTTCTTCTCATTGATACTTTAACATACATGTCATGTTCTTACAAGGAATACAAACAAATCATTCAACTCAAAAAAACATAAAAAAGAAGCAAAAAGAAATAAGGGGGCCATCTGGCAACTGAAATTTGATGATGATACAATGTTCAATAAAAGCCACCGATTTCTCTTGGAATGCACCATAGGGTCAATCATCTTTGCCGTAAAGTATTAAAAAATGTCACCAAACAAAAGATGAAAGACTAGAGGCCAACCAATCCCCTCTAAATAGGCCCAACCTCCTTTATGAATTGCGTAAGAATGGAAAGGGACATCGAGAAAGGAACTCAGAAAAGGAGTCACCTTGGTTCAGGGTGTTGTATAAAATAGAAAAACCAAGATGGGTGCAAATGCACACAAGAAAATTCTCCCTTTAGATTCGGCTAGCAAGAGCTCCAGCAGATGTTGAGTTGTGAGGCCTAAGAAAAGGTCGAATAAACCAGCAAACGTGGAGAGATGCGTTTTCATTATTGAACAAATAAGAGAAGTTTCTTATTTATAGCCAAAAAGAGGCAATAGAGCAGAGTATCTTGAGGTGAATTAAAGCAGTCAATGGTTAAAATATCTTAGTCAATAAGGTAGAAAATCAAATTTTATTTAATAAAATTAGTCAATCATCAATTAGCATTGATTGAGAATCTTTCATAAAGGCACATACAATCAACTTGTCAGATACATTGCTTGACTTTCCATTTTAGTATACTTGAAACTTGAATTTAACCTCCGAGTATAGGAGCTAGTATTGGATATGGTATAAAATAAAGTCAACCCAAACTAATTAAATAAGAGACCCACAAATTGTAAGCTTATAGAAGAATATCAAGCAACCGAGTTGCTCGACTCGGAACAAAAGTAAATTAAGAATCTATCCAAACGCATGACCTACCAACTAATTGAATGGCTAAGCGGCTAGAAGTATTGAAAACCGAGGTGATTAATATCCCAGCATAAGATTAAATTTGGCATTAAATCATGACAAATAATTATATGAATTGAGGTATAACTGGCTACATTAAATAGGCAATAATAGCCAATAAATAATAACTATTAAATATTAAGCGATTATGAAATTTAAATAATGGTTGGATCTCAACCAGTGTAATAGTTCATTTAAAAAGCCATGCCAATCCCATAAAAATATGTTGATTGGCATCAAAACTATAAATACACCAACTTTCTTCAATCAAAAGGGGATAAACTAGCAAAGTGAAAAACTAAATACAAAGTTCTTGTCTAAATATACTTACAGTCAACCAACATCATAGAGCCAAAGCCTCCAATTTGATCAATTTCTCTCTCTCAAACTCATCCTCAATCTCTATTGTTGGGTATGATTCAGACACAATAGGCCCAACCCAAACTAAAAATAGGGTCCAAACACCAATAATCTAAATACGAATGTTGAGGAATAAGCTAACCTCCTAAGCAATCGAATGGCGGAAGATATGTAAGATCAAGGCAAATAATGTCCCAGCAAAGTAATAAAGAAAGTGATGAATCCATACGAACATTTACACTCAACCAAAAGATGATAATCTGTATGTGAACAACCCGATTCAGTAATGACCAAATGAAGGTCAACCATTAATTACTGAATGGTTACTGAATCAATCCAAGCAATGGCAACACATCAAAATAACGGCTGACTTTAATACAATATAATACCTTTTATTACTGGCGATGGTTTTAGGTTGACCAGCCGAATTAAACCCCAACTATAAATACAAATCCACAACCAAAAATGTGGACAAGACATACTCTAGTATACAACTGCCCACAAAGAGTATTATCAAAATAGAGCCTAGTCATCTATACTCACAAAGCCTCAGCACTCTTTTTTTCTTTCTTTCTGCATCTTTCTATTTTTTTGAAAATAATTACTAACTTGAATATTAAAATATATGTTGGGGTCTCATATACTTCTAATCCCTCGTTAAATTATTGCGGTGTGTAGAACTAGAATGTTTAACTGTGATGACTAGACCTACAACCTTTCAAATCGGCTAAAGGATTTAACCGACTCTCTAATTTATGACAATCCGAGTTTGAGAAATGTACCATTGGTGCCATCTATGAGAATGTGGTTAAATCATCCATTCTCACCGCTAACCTAAATTTCTGAAAAAGAGCCTGACTCACCTTTTCAAAGGAAGCAAATATAGTAAACACTAGGGCTTACAATTAAACAAGCCTCCCGCCCAAAAACATTATGTGTCATGGCCATGACCCCACTGAGGATAGTCATGAGGATATTCACTAGCCGACGAATATAAACATGGAGTCCTTAGTGGCATTGGTTGACAATATACCGGGAATGCACAAGTCCTTATAAGACAAGCTAGTGGAGCACTCATTTTGAGTACCTATCCCCAACTATTAAGCATCCACCTCTAGGAGGAGGAACAAGGGAAGAAAGCCGATGTCCAAAAGGATGCTATAGTAGTCAATGACCCCAAAGGGGCAAGAACCCTCCCTCCTAAAAAATCTATCCCCGGTTGAAGGTCAACTTAACATCAAAACTTGAGAAGAAAGTCCTGAGCAGTGAAATTTGCAATACACTCAAGATATGGGGCAATCATCAGCACAGAATGAAGCATCATGCAATAGTCTACCAAAAAATATTATGGGTAGACAGGCACCCCGCATATTAGCCAACCACTTAAAGTTGAGGACGTTCCTCATTGCAAAGAAGATCGCGTCCATTACCAAGGTTGAATAAAGCATTAAAAGGATTGAACAGCAACCATTCTGCAAAAGTATGGCCGAGCAGTCAGTTGAGTTAGATAGAACATTGTTCACTAGGAAGATCAAAATGTATTGACTTCGTCATAAGTTCAAGATGTCAACCTTGAAATTCTATGATGAAAGTACTAACCCAATGGATCATTTAAATCATTTTCAAATGCTATTGGGGTTCCAAGGTCTGAAGGAACCTGCACTATACTTGCACTTCCCTTTGACTCTCAAAAGAGATGAGGGAGATACTCATGACCCCGAGTATAGACGAACCAGATGAGGTGTTTCTAGTATCAAACAAAATAACTTGGATGACACCATATCAAAGATACCTTGACAATGGCTCACTATCGGGGAATTTGGCCAAACCTTAACACATCAAAAAGATGGTAGGATGGAACACTCTTATAAATGGGAGGCTGTACAAGAGAGACTATCCAATCCTATATATGAGATCGTTGACACCCGCCGAAGCCATTATGCTCTCAGTGAAGTATACCTCAACATTTGTAGGGCGCACACAGGTAAAAACAATTTCGTGCTCAAGATCATGAGATAAGGCTACTTCTATCTAACTATGAAGAAAGATGATATGAAGGCCGTAAAAAGATATAAGAACCATCAAATTTACAACATTTCTCATCAACCTCACACCAAACTATAAACCTTGCAGTCTCTTTTGCTATTCGCACAGTGGGGACTCGATATACTAGGTCCATTCCCAATTACTACTAGTTAGAGGACGTTTATTATTGTAACAATTGACAATTTCACGAAGTAGGTAGAAGTGTCTCTACTGGCTAAAATTATAGAGCAAAACACAATGGAATTTATGTATCAGAACATCATCTGTAAGTTCAGGATACTCAAGGTCAGAGTGACTAATAACGGTACCCAATTCATGGGAAAGAGTTCACCAAGTATTGCTAAGTCTCAACATCAGATTAGTTCGTACCTCAATTGATTATCCTTAAATAAACAAGTAGATGTGACCAATTGAACCCTATTAAATGGGCTAAAAACAAAATTAGGAGATTCTGGGGGCTCTTGGGTGGATGAGCTCTTGTCCATGCTATAGGCTTACCGGACGACCCTGAGAGAGCCAACACGCAAGACTCCCTTAGCCTACACTATGGAATCGAGATTGTTATTCCAGTGGAGATTGAACTGCCTAGTTTTTGAGTTGAAAGCTTCAACCCCAATTGCAACTCTCAATTCCTAAGGAGAAGTTGGACTTATTGGAGGAAGCCAGAGACATGGCTTGAATATGATTAGTCACTTACCGATAATGTACTTACCAAAAAAAACACTTACCGATAATGAGTTGCTTGATATTATAATAAAAGAGTGAAAGAAAAAAAATTCAAAGTAGGCAACTTAACTTTGAGAAACATAGATGCCACAAATAAAATTGCAATAGGAATAAGTTATCCCCCAATTAGGATGGACCATTCCTAGTGTTATCTATCCCTCATAGTGATGCGTATAAGTTATGTACCCAAAACAAAAAACTAGTCCCTAAGATATGGAACACTCTTCACCTCAAAAAAATATTACAATAGTCTTCACTCTACATTATAAAATGTAACAATGTATGTCTAATTTTCCACTTGAGAATACTTGTGTGTTGTACCATATTAATGAAATTAATTTTCATCCATTATTTATATTTATTACTCATTTGTCTGCTTACATGTAATATTATAACCATAACTGACTTTGAATCAGACAGTTGGTTCTTTACACCCCGCCTGCTAATTTGACCCATCTAGTGACACGGTCACAATGTTGGTTAATAAAACCATACGGCCCCAAGCGTGGTTAGGCACCAATTATTCTAAAGACTTTGAGACTTGAAGGCCAAGCGTCCTATCCCTTTTTGAGGGGACATAACAGAGGTCGAATACTACTTTGCAAAGTGTGATTAAATACAATTGTTCGTCCAACAAAATCTTAGGGGGCTTTCATACACGAGTGCTATAACATTCTTCCACGAGACAGATTCCATCAGTCGAACATGGTCCACAAACTAAGTTCCTATTAAGCCTGGCAAAGATGGCAAAATTCTCTAACCAGCAAATAAAAATTTTACAAAATGAAAATGTTTCCTAATGGAGGCGATGTTAGCAACAATTATCGAAAAAATTTAGCTAATAAGTCAAAACTCTAAATACATATACATAAAAATGTGGTTATATATGTGCAAGTAGAAACCCTAACTTGGTGCAAAAGAATCCCTCCAAGTTAGCACCAACTGAGGCACAAGCAGTTTAACAAACCTAAGGATGAGGATCCGGAGAACACCTCGATGGTGGGTCTCCACCCAAAATAAAAAAATCATTGACATTGAAATTCTGAGACCCCCAAGTTCCTTGAATCAAGGCAGCCTAAAGAAAAGTTGAGAGAAACCAAGCGGACGATCCACCTACAGAGAGTGATACCATCTTAGAACCTAAAATCTAAGATAGCGCTCATCTCCTTTAAGCAAAAACTCCTCCTCGACTCCTCGAGCCTAGCACGTTCATTCTAAAAGCTGTTATTCAAACTTGCTACAAAGGCCGACCGATGCTCTGCTTCTTGAAGCATGTCCTTGAATAAAGCAATCCGATCCCCAATAATAGTATTCTCATCGAAAAATCGTGGTACATCATTATCCACTAGGACAGCTCATTTTCCATAAGAGCAACCCGGACATGCAAAATCTTGACCTCAGTTTCGGCAGTATCTGCTTAGAGCGCCAAGCCCCTGAATGCTGCAGGATCGATGTATGATCAGAAAAGGCGAATGATTTCTGCATCCTGCTAGTACAGCCTATGCCTAATCAGTTTGACCAGATGTTGAGACTGTAAAATGAAGAAGCTCACAATTGGAGGCAGCAACAACAAAAACAATTCAAAAAGGTCTAACAATGATTCCTCAAGTGGGAGAATCTTCGTAAGGAACCAGGCTTGGCAACAACCTGTCGAGGTTTGGGCTCGTGTCCTGTGAAATTCTCTAACAAAAGAGAGGTAAATAAAGGCGATAGAAGGGAGACACGAATCTGGGGGTGGCTGAAACCCCCTAGATCTTTAGAGCTTTTGATGGTGGAAAGCTGACTTCGGGGGCCTCCTCTACCTCTGGAACTCATATGGAGGAAAGTTGGGGCTGATCATTTCTTCTATTGGTCCACCGTTGTTTACAGGCTCCATCACTGAAGTAGCTGAGGAAGTTGGAGCAGACTTATTGGGTGAAGAACTGACCAAAATTGGGACTCTGTACTCGGTAATGAATGGAGTAGCAATGGGCTCTTCATTATTTGCGGCTTGAGACTCAATGTTACTTATTTCCATGGAAACCAAAGGAGGAATTCCCCCTTTGAGATTAAATGCTGGCGCCTCTTAAAAAAATAGGTCACCAGATGAAGTAAAAAATCAAAGTTGACCTCCAAGATGGTTCACGTATGTTTGTCCCAACCATTAAAAAAATAGGTCACCAGATGAAGTAAAAAATCAAAGTTGACCTCCAAGATGGTTCACGTATGTTTGTCCCAACCATCTCATCGCAGGCTTCATCAACCATCTTATCTATAGCGGTACCCAAGGACGAGACAGATGAGCCGGTAACCAAAACACCTATCCGCCCAACCACTGCTCTAGAGAGATCTCGATGAAACGCTCCCTTGGTTTTCTTTTTGGCTTTCAGGGAGGCGTGTCAACTATGGCCTTTCTTCCCAAAACAACCTACCATTTAACATCGTCCAACACCCTCTTGGTTAGAAAATTTCTCGTCTTCCAAAGCTCTACAACATTATTATCTATTAAATTAGTCAAAGGCTGAGATATACAAACGTCATGGTCTAAAACCACACCAGAATAGATGGAATTGGCAACTCTCCAATAATTGAAAAAAGTCTAATAGGAAGGAACCTCCATGAAAAAATATCGATCTTTCCATCATTTTATAGAGTCCAATTTTTCTCCACTTATTTTAAACCTCTTCCTAGGAGTAAAGGAAGTCCAATCGTACTCTTGGTCAAACCTAAAAATAATCTTAAAGGTCCAAACGTCTAACGTGATCCCCTTGCGGCAAAAAAAGACACATAAAACGATATACCTTACTACATTGGGATGAAGATGGGCACTACGAATTTTCAAGGCCTCCGTTATTTTGTAAAGTTTCCTAGCTAATGGGATTTTGAGACCCTCTTTCAAGTGTACATTATAGATGGCAATAATGTCATACCTCAGAGAATATGCCCTCTCAAGAGGTGACGAAACTTGGAAGGGAATGATAACAGGAATACGGTACCTCTCGTAGATCTCCCACACTTGATCAAATGTAAAGCAAGAATGTATGTCAGCAACCCCTTTGGTGGCGATTTAGGGAGGAAGTGCAACGGGTCGAAAAGTGAAGTGGAAAAGAAGGCGTGCAAAGGTTAAATCGACAAGACTTGGCCGAGATGATGTGCCTTACTCACTAACGTATTTTTAAAACACAACATTTTGGTGACAAGGGACACCCATTAAAATGCTAAAGTGCCACACGACATCTTCTCCATTGCCACAAGTAATGCTGATGCTGATGCTATGACTCTCAAATTGACAAACAGATAACCAGCAGTTTAGTTTCTTCTATTAAGTAAAGGGTCGGCTCAGTTACTCTTGAACTATAAAATTAGATTCCCATTTTTATTTGAACATTATCAGAAAATTGAGTTGTCAGTAGATCTGAGCTATCAAATTATCAGATCGATAAAAATTATAATATAAGAAGGCAAATAAGTCCAAGCATTCTGACAGTCCCTCCTCTTTCGAACAATAATCAGGGGAATACAAAAATGCAAATCATATGAAGAAAGTAAATTTTCATTCGGATAGTTTTATTCATCTAATCCTTATACTACTTACAAACTTTAAACAATAAAAATACAAGTCAAAATAAGAGAAGAAACAAATAAAACTACGACACAAATAGGAAATGTAAGAAAATTTCTTTACAACAAAATACATGTACAAGAATGAGTTACGCCAAAGACAAAGGGAATCTACTACGCAAAAAAAGAATGAAGATACTCCTCCAGCGACAAATATGTAGCATCCTCCAGTGCCAGCGATGGAACACCCATTTATCACGAACTTTGTCTATCTTGATCCCTTTGTGGAGGCTAATGAGACAGAAGCAATAGAAGTATTATAGCAAGTAATGCCGACTTCGAATGGGATATAAAAGAGAGAAACTAATATGACTTTTTTAATAAAATAAGGTTACCAAAATGGATTTTAGATGCATACCCGCAGTACAACTGTCTTCCCTCTGGGCTTCAGCACATATGTGCCCCATCCAATACAAGGGAGACATGCTTGCAGAAGGCTAAACACAACAAAACATAGAAGAGGATGTTTTAGGAAAAAGCATGAGAAAGAACCCTTAATTTATAACAGAAGTAAAGCTCATCTTTAAGGAAAAATAGTGTTCAATAAGGCATAAAATCTTAGTCAAAGATAGCAAGGAATCAAATCTTGTCAGACAAGATTGGCCATTAGCGGAGAATCTCCCAAAAATGGCACGTACCATTAGCCCGGTAAATAATACAGTTAGCTTTCCTTTTTGACATTCTTGAAATTTGAATTCAAACTTTAAATATGAGGGGCTAATGTTGGGTATAACTCAAGCACGACTAACCTAACCC
Organism: Nepenthes mirabilis; assembly: GCA_025585075.1. Lineage (NCBI taxonomy): Eukaryota > Viridiplantae > Streptophyta > Magnoliopsida > Caryophyllales > Nepenthaceae > Nepenthes > Nepenthes mirabilis. The sequence goes on from JAODPA010117463.1 coordinate 17,737, forward strand.
AACCTAAAAATGGAGTTTAAATGCCAACAATTTGAATATGGATGCTATTTAAACCAATCTTCAGAGCAATCGGATAATGGAGGACACGTAAGACCGAGACAAATAATGGCATGACAAATTAATAAATAAAATATTAAATTCAAACGAATGTTTACAGTCAATCGAAATATGATAATCCACACATAAACAACCCGATTCAGTAATGACCAAATGAAGATCAATATTTAATGATTGAATGATTACTAATCAATCCAAATAATAGTTACACGTCAAAGGTAACAGTTAGTATTTATTATAATATAATGCCTTTTGTTACAAACGATGGTTTTAGAGTGACTAGCTAACTCGAACCCCGGCTATAAATACATATCCCCAACCAAGAATGGGGATAAAACATGCTCCGACATACAAGTGCCTACAAAGTGTATATTCAAAATGGAGTCCAATCCTCCGTACTCATAAAGACTCAATACTCATCTGCTTTCTTAACTGATTTAAATATTAAAGAATATACCAGTGAGCTAGTCTTATATACATCTATCCTCTCATTAAATTATTATGGTTTGTAAAACAAGAATTTTCAACTATGAAAATCAAACTTCCAACCTCTCAAATCAGTAGAACAATTCACCCCGGCGCTTTGATCTGTATAATAATTTAGATCCGAAGAACACATCACCTCTCAATTTTTTATTTTTATAAAAAAATTTTAATTTGAATATCGAATGATATATGAAAAAACGAGTCCTATATCTTCTCAAATTGTATTAATTATTATGATATGTAGAATCTAAATTATATGGTTCGAGGTCCCTCCCGACACAACTATACGACAATCCAAATCTTATATACGTATCAACTTATTAAATT
>JAODPA010117474.1:0-18605 GCA_025585075.1 Nepenthes mirabilis
TGGATATAAAATATGTGAAGATGGTTGTGTGTGCAAGAACCGGTAACGTGACCATAAATGTTTAATTTTAGCAGATGGGTAAGTTGTTGATAATAAAATATTATGTTAGGATTTGTTAATTTATATGTTGGCCTTAATTGTAGGCATTGCACCGGAATAGAATGAAAGAATAATTAAATGGTGGGATTATGTAAAATAAATTATATCTCAGCTTGTGTTCCATGAGATATCCTTTGTGCTAGATTTGATGGTGTAAGTATGGTCCTTGGTCAGTACCGAACGACGTTCTATTATTGATGTTGCAAAGCTTTCTTTGCGTTATAACTGGTGTGTGAGTATCTGAATTCATTGGCTTCCTACGGTCAAGGTTGAGGAGAGTGTATGAAAATATTAAAATATCTGGTGAAATGGGAGGTTATGGTACTTTAATGTGGTCTACACTTATCTGATACTGATTTTGGTATTCTGGTGGGTTGAGGTACGTTGCCTAGTTTGGCGGGATGCTTATGGCCCTGTGATCATCGTAGATCATGATATCGTGGGTATCATGGGGGGAGATGCTGGATTTGACGTGTGAGGTATCTTTCGTACTTGGTAGAGTCGGAAGATGAGCATGATCAGCATGCTCAGGAAACATCTATACCTTGTTTGGCAGAGTCTCTGTGAGGTTCCGGATTTAAACATTTGATAATGATGAGGTGATTAATATGCTAATGATCAATACTAGACCTATGGAACGAATAAGGTTGGGTATCGAAAGAAAAATCGAGGAAAGTTTGAATTTGTGCTGTTGAAGCACTGCCGGCAGGCTTGCGCTTGCTGGGCTCGAGCGCATTTTCCAGTAGCTCCCTCGCCCGCTGTTCGCTCGAGCTCCACTCGAGCGGGAGATCCAGAAGCAGTCCCGCCCGCTGGCCGCTCAAGCAGAAAAACCAGAACCGGCCCCGCCTGCTGGCCGCTCGAGCCGCTCTCGAGCGGGGAAAGCTAGCACAGTGGCCGCTCGCTACCCGCTCGAGCCACGCTCGAGCGGTGGCGCAGTATAAAAGTCGCGCCTTGCCTTCTCCTCGTCATTCTTTGCTCGGTTTAGGGTTTTAGAGAGAGAGAGGGTGCCAATCCTAGTGAGAGAAAGGAGGATATCGAGGCCGTGGAGTCCAAATCCATCCGAGAGCTAGTTATAAAGGTGAAAGTACGCGTCGAGGCAAGTGTTTTCATACTCACTTCTCGTTCTCTTTCGATGTTTTTCTTGATTTTGTTGGGTATTTTGTGTCGATACCCACCGTGAATGCTAAAATCATGAAGCCCATGCCTTGAGGTCCAAGAATATGTAGTTGTTTGTCCGAATCGTGTCCAATCCGCTCGGTTTGGTTTCACCGAAACCCTAACCCACAAAAATTGAGAATTTTCCCGTTTTCCTCCCGTGTATCATGAAACTGACCTCAAAATGTGAATCCTCACGTCCCAATGATGTATATATGCCGGCCGCGGGTTTGATTTCGCACGTTTCGACCCGATCGCGGTGTCCGGGCCCCCTAAATTGGCCTTGACACTGTTCACCCGAGACCCAAAGTGAAAATTGCATGATTTCACCTTCGTGAAATGTTGAAAGGACTCTAGATTATGAATCCCCATATCCCAAGTGTATGTACATATCGACCGGATGTCGGTTTCCGTAAGATTTGACATGTTCATGACATTCGGGAGCCTTAAAAGTCCTTTGTTGTTGTTTATCCGAAGATGAATGGGAAGTTGCATACTTCCATCATCGTGTTATGTTAAATTGAGCTCAAATATGAATCATCGTGTACCAATTGTGCGTACGTGTCCACCGGACGTCCGATCTCATAAGCATCGAACTGTTCACGGCGTCCGGGTATTCCAAAATGTGTTCACTCGAAAAGAAATGAGAAATGTATCTGTTATGCCTCCAATTGTTTTTGAAGTAACGTTTAACTGTTTAAACATAAATATAAGCTCCGAAATGTGTAACCATGTGCTGGAAGCAAGGGAATGAGTCCCGGAGGTTTCAAAGTGATATGTGATCATCAGAGATAAGGAATCTAATCACTCTCGTGAACTTAGAATGATTTCTTGTAAGGAAATTGAGTCCCACAAAAGGTTATGAACCGAGCCAGTGAATGAAAGGGAATCCACATTGTGCTTTGTGATAATATGATCTCCTGGATGGAGATGTGTGTGATGGAATGATCTCCCGATTAGAGATGTATGTGATGGTAATGGGTTTTCCCGAATTGTGAATGTGTACGGCAAATGTGGATTTTCCTCTCCAAGTGTGGAAACTAATCTTGAAACTAATACCATGATTCACAAGGGTAGTATTCTTTAGCATACCATGTACATCGTGGCGTGAACCCGAGAAATACTTGGCCACGTATTATGGCCGCTCGTGGGAGCGGGTGATGTTCGTGGTATGCTTTAGGAAACTACTGTGGAAGAACGAGGATTGCCCTGGTCCCCGGGGGATATGGGGCGTGTTGGCCGAGTGCTGCAGGCCTAAAATGTAGCCATTTGGTTAAATGTTGTATGGTGGAGATGCAACCGATGGTGCTGCAGACCTAAAATGTAGCCGTGGATTTAGAATGTGTAGCGAATACATTCCTTTCATTATTCTCTCGCATCGTTGGCTAGTACGGTCTACTAGCCCGGGTCCGCAAAGCTGATGTAATAATGAAAATGAATAATATCCAATCGATGTAATCGTGAGAACCGTGTGAATTCAGTGATTCCAGTTGTTTCCTATTCCCTCTCCTACTTCATGGTTATGGAGAGTACCTGTATCTTTCTCCCGTTCTAGTTCTTGTATATGCCTGTGAGATATGTTTATGATTATACTTGTTGAGTTGTAAGTTCACTCTTACTGTTTATTATTTTTTCTTCTAGATGAGAACACTTAGCCGGCGCCTGATAGTCAGAGCAAGGAGAGAGACTTGCTTGAAGAGATTAGCTGGACGTTAAGTGATTTGAAGATTCGGTCCTCTTGTTGTAATGAAATATAGTAGCCACTCATGGATGGATGTGACCCGTTGTTATTATTTTATGGTTTTGTTATGCTTCCGCAAGTTTTGATGATTTAGTTGTACTTTCGCATTTATTTTGATGTTTTGAGCTTCGTTTTATTTTAGATGACATCTCTCTAGATCTAATACGGTAGATAGGAGTACTGTATTGGAGCCATGGATAATATAGCATATCTTGTGATCCTGTGTGATGTGTTGTAGGTTTTGTGTTAAGCCCCTTGTTAGATGTGTGCTTGTATAGGATATATTTGAACAGATGATATTTTTGGTTTTTCGTCCAGTTGTAGAGGAGAGTCTGCCGAAATTTCTGTAAAGTCCATAGGTTAAGTATGGGCTTTAGTTTGTGTTGCCATTGACGGAGGTTATTTATTAGAAAAATAATCTAGTCTGTCACAATCTCTGTGGACCATGGACTTTGGTCGGAGGTCAAACTTGCGTGCATCGGTAGCCCGTGCAAGTACCCAGTTGTTTGGGGATATACACAACCTTTGGTTCACAGTGGCGGAATAAGATCCAGGAGTTTTCTTGTGATATTCTATGATTGTTGAGTACCTCATTAGTTGTGGATTGTATCCTTGTGTGGGTCCTGTGACATTCAGATTCAGTGGAATCCATGTTGATTATCATCGTAATCATGCTGGTCGTTCTAGCTGACATATGGATTGAGGAAATCTCCAATCATCATTGATGTCGGATTCCAGGGGATTACCATTGTTTATTGGCATGCTTGAAATAATATTAATCGGTTATGTGATGATTCCTATATCTCATTGATGAAACCCGATAAATGATCTTTCGCGTTAATCTTAGTGGTGTGCGTATGTTTTATTGCACTCTATGGATAAGTAAAGGAGAGTGTGCGAAGACTTTACGGTAACTGGACGAATAGGAGTCCGTGGGACCGTAAAGTAGTCTATACTTTTTCAATACTGATTTCATTTCGGAGGTTGAGGTCGTTGATATTAAGAAGGGATGCTTATAACCTAGTGATTATCGTAGAGAATGATATCTGGGATATCATTGGTGTGGGGTATCGGAGATGGTATAAGCATGCTACGGGTATAACCTCTGAGAGGACTGTAGGGGTAGTGGGGATACCATGGATGACCTCGTTGTATTACTCAGCCGTTGGGGGCGTAAATATACTGCCTTTGGTTTACTATGGTAGAATAAGGTTTAGGGAGATTTTTATTATCTCGTATGGTGGTGACCTCATATTGAGCTGATATTCAGATTCTTGTTGTCTCGTACAGTAAGTCGAGATGGATGTTTATAACCTAGGGATCATCGTATATGATGATATCTGAGATATCATTGGCGAGTGGTATCAGAAATGGTATGAGTATGCTACGGGTACAACTTTTGGGAGGACTGTAGGGGTTGTGGGGATACCATGGATACCAGGTAACCTTGTGATACTCACCCAGCCATCGAGGGCATAAATACGCGGCCTTTTGTCAACTATGGTAGAATAAGGTCCCTGAAGACTGCTGTCATTCATACAGTTATGACATCGTATTAAGCTAATGATCGGATTTGACGGAATCCATGTTGCTTTCTTGATGCTTAGCCGTTCACGTGGCCTTCGGGTTGTGGACACGACATGTTATTGAGTCTCGGACAGTGGTTGATCTATTACCTGCGATTATTGATTTTTATTAATTATTTTATTATCCGGGATGCTCAATTGTACTCATCTATTGTTGATTATGTTTACTTATTGAGCATTCGGTTCACTCTTATATTTTATTGACTCCAGATTAGACATGTTGATATTAGGATCAAGAAAATCACGTGACTTTTGGGTAGCTACTAGATAGAGGTAATATCAGAGTTCGAGGTTCTCCGAATGAAAATTTAAGATTTTTGATTTAGTTATTGTTGACTTGTGTTAGATTTTCTTTATGAGAATTGATATTTTGAGACATCGATGTCATTTATTGAAGTTATTATTATTACTAATATAGATGTTTAATTTATGATGCATTTATGAGGATCATTGATGATATTTTGATGATGTTGAGTTTATTGACGACGTATAATTGATGATTTTGGATGATTTAAGATTTTCACTGGGACGGTCTGGGTCGGGTTTAGGTACTCGAGCTCGGGTCGTCACAAAGGCCGAACAGCTGGATTGCCTAGTCAAAGGGTCATCAGCTAGACTAACCGACTGGAGTGTTGAAGTTCGAAGGAGAATCAGACTGCTTATACTGAAGGATGACCGATTGTCGGTCTCAGTGGCTCACAATGAAAAAGCACATGAAACTCCTTTTTAGGATTAATAAAAGGGAGTGCAATTGAAAGAGGTACGACCTGTAAAAGTAGAGACTAGCAAGCGTTACTAGGGAGAGAAAGTGAAGAAAAGAGAGGAGAGTTTTGTTTTCTTTGGCAATGAGCGTCGTTAGTGTAAGAAGGTGAAAAAAAAAAAGAAAACAGGGGAGAGTTTTTTTATTCGGAGATTTCTTCTTCACTAAGTGCTCATTCGGTCGATTAGGTACAAGGAGTCGATCTCTTATATTTGGGGTTTATGTGACAATTTTTTATAATGGAGATTTGTGAACGAATCGTCCCATAATTTTCTCTTTTATTCAGAAGAGAATTTTCTCATAAAATTATATGTCTCGTTTTTTTCTCTATCGTGTAATTATTGTTCATTTGTCGTTTGTCGTTGTCATCACTACTCTTTCCTCTTAGTTTAACTAACTTGTTGGTCAACCCCTAACAAATATGTCCAGCACTCTTTTTTTTTTTATGTAAAATCACAACTATTTCAGCAATTTAGGACGTCCTTCTTGTTGGGTTTGGTTACTCCATTATACGTAACTCAATAAACGAATGAATCATTGAAGGATTGTACAAGGTTTATGCAAAATTCGGAGTGCTGCAAACTGACTGCAGCAAATGACCGGAGTAACCATTTGTCAAAGCGGGCAAATCTTGGAGTGACCATTTGTCGAAGCAGACGAATATCGAAGTGACCATTTGCCAGAGCGGACAAATCTCGGAGTGACCATTTTCTAAAGTAGGCAAATCTCGAAGTGATCATTTACCGGAGTAGGCGAATCTCGGAGTGACCATTTGTCGGAGTAGGAAAATTTCAAAGTGACTTTGTCGGAGCAAACAAATCTCGGAGTGACTATTTACTAGAATAGGCAAATCTCGGAATGACCATTTGTCGGAGTAGGCGAATTTTGAAGTGTTTGCGTGTGTGACAAATAACTAGAAGAGCCAAGAGGGCTAAGGTCGGAGCTGGCAGGGCCAAGGGTGGATTTGAGCAAGACTAAGGGAAGAACCGTGCAGGGCCAAGGGCGGAGCCAAGTAGAGCTGCAAGAGTATGGTTGACCGGCTGAGAGAAGAAGCTGGCTAACCAAGCTTAGATGAGGCCGACTAAAGATGCTAATGCAAAAGGGCACTAGGCAACGCCAATTCAGAGGAGTCAACGTGGCAGAGTTGGTAGATGACTTTGTAGAGTTGGCACCAGATTCTGAGGAGTAGGTTGTAGGATTTTCAGAACAGGCAGTTAACATTCCAAAGTTGGTAAACTTTGTAGAGCACGTGCTGAAAGCAAGTAGCTGACTCACAGGGCACATGTCCAAGCAGGCTGAAGATGTAAAAGTCTAGAAATTGGTGAAGGCGTAGAAAATGACGTGACAAATTATCTGCAAGATCAGGCCTGGTGAGCAGATGAAATTCGGAGCGAGTGTCATTATAAAGCGCATCAGGCACTTTAGAAGGTGTGGCAAGCGGTGCGGCAGCATAGCGGGGGAACGGAGAGTGGGACAGAACGTGCAGAATGGAGCTTTCGTCATTTACTGTCTGCCACTACACTTGTAAAATCAGAGTGAGTAGAGAGTACCATCAATGAGAAGAAAGAGAGAAGAAAAATAGAGAAATAAGAGGGATTGAGAGCTTCCTTAATCTGGAGATTATTTTTCTTATTCCATCTCGAGTGTGTTGCGGGTATTCTGTCTTGAGAATTTATATAACCGATTTTACATAGTGAATTTTCTTTTGAAATTTGTCTTGTGATGTTTCCCTTGATTGAGAAGGGTTTTTCACGTTAAAAATGTTGTACATTATTTGTTCCTCGTGCCTACTAAATTGGTGGCTGATGGTCAATGGGGGGTTTGGGTTCCGTTGTGTGCATATCGCTTTTGTTTGCTCGGTTTTTGCTGGACCGACCGGCGTTCCCTTACCCCATCACTCCTCACACAACCTTCTTTATTAAGCATGCCTTGGTTTAGAACTAATTGTAACTTTTGTTCTAGAGAGTTACCTGTGAACGTATGGAATGCAGGGGAGACCTGTGTACGTTCAATCCTCAATATAAGCTTTTTGCACTGGTTCCCTTTTCTATGAAAAGAGTTACAAGTTAACAATATCCCTTTGTTGCTGCAACTGTTCAAACTTTCTTATCGAGCAAGTCATTTGCTCATTTTCTTTTCACGCTTCTAAATCATCTTATCAACATTCCCTGAACCTATGATGCCAGCACTCTAACCTATTCAAATGCATTAATTCTATACCATAACCACTTGTATTTTATTTGACATTCTCATTTCAGTAATTATTGTCTGTGATACGGCCTAAATGTTGAGAGAATCAAGGTGAGCTGGGATTTTCAGGGTTGTTGCTAATTACTGGCGCAATAGATGAGAATGAAACCTGGGAGCCGCTCCACTCTATCCAAATATGGCGAAGAGAAGGGACTTGTGATAGCTGTGAATGGCAAAGGGTAGAAGGTAGTGAAGCATTTGAAGAAGATAGAGAAAGACAAAGGAAAGAGAACATGTTGCGCGCTTGCACACAATCGAGCTCCAAATCTGCAAAACAGAGCAGAAAATCCAGGCGAAATGGAGGAGAGGCGAACCGACAGAGGGGAAAACAGAGGGAAAACGGGGAAACAGAGAGAAGGTTCGAGAGAATTCGAGAGAGAGGAAGATTGATCAGGAACAGAAATTTCATCGCCTTTACTGTGCACGCAGCAGTTATTTTAAGGGGAGCTTAACTGACTAACAAATTAACACCTTAGCCACTTGAAAGGGGGGAACAGGGAATCCTAACAGAAATAATAATAAAATAATAAGAAAAGATTATGATATAAGTAAATAATCAACACGATATATTAATCCCAGATGTAATCTCAAAATTTTAGGGGTGGTTGTGTGTTCTGTGTGCTTTTCCTTGAAATATGTTATTCCGGTGGCTTTGAAACGTTCGCATCAATGAGGTTGATAACATTGCCGTTCTCATTGAAAAAACCATATCCTCAATATTGAATTGAGGAAAATTGTGCGTAAATTCTACAGCGGACTACTAGGTAGCTTCAGTAGCTAACAGAGAATGCTAGCGAACAAGAAATTGAGGAATAAATTTTCCTTGCTGCAAGATTTGTCTGAAACCAAGAAGTTGAGTAGGGTATAGCAGGGGTTGGGAAACATGCGCTTCAATGGGGAACTCTACCGGGTGGTAGGCATCATCACCCTGAAATTTCTTGAGCAAGAAAATATGAAAAATATTATGAATTTTTTAATAATTAGGAAAATTCAATCAATAAGCAACCAAGCCAATACGTTCCAAAATACAAAAAGGGCCGTAATAATGTTTAGCCAATTTGTTGGATTGCTGGTGTGCTGCCGTGGTCTACCAATAGGGTTGTATTTTAATTAGGACCCAGTTGCTCACCTAAAGTTTCTTATCAGTTTGATAGGCATCCACATGATTTTTTATGTGCAATTGAGCCTGTTGGAGGTTATTTCTGAGAGTAGTAAGAAGGCTAGAATGGGTTGTTAACAGCTCATCCACAGCGGCAATGGGGGATGATCCCTGGGCATAATCCACTAAGGAAGGGGCGGCCGCTCATACACTGCCTCGAATGAGCTAATTTTTATAAAGGAATCCCACGCAATATTGTAACTCCATTCAACCTTGGGAAGAAACCGAATCCAAGTGGAAGGGTTGTCAGCCATAAAATAGCACAAATAATCTTGCAGACAATGGTTAATGACTTACGTCTGGTCATCTATTTGCGGGTGATAGGAGCTGTTGGTAGATAAATTAGTACTCTGTAATTTAAAAAAGCTATTGCCAAAAATTACTCATAAAATTAGGATCCCTATTTGAGACTATATTAACACAGACCTCTGCGAGGTCTGTAGCAGAAAAGTGAGCATCCAAGGGGGAGAAATGGGCATACTTGGACAGATGGTCAACCACCAAAAATATCATGGTTTTTCCATAGAAGAGGGTAGATGAGTAATTAAGTCCATAGAAATGTATTCCCAAATCTTACTTGGGATAAGAAATGGTTGCAGCAATCCCTAGGAAACGGTGGTGAGTGGCTTCACCTACTAGTAGATCGAACAACTGTTGACGTAGTCATAAATGTCTTTGCACATGTGAGGCCAATAAAAAACATTGGCTATTCTAGTGAAGGTCTGTTGGCCCCCAAGTGGCGAATTGTGATATTCTTGTAAGATCAAGTCCTAAAGAGTGGAATCGGTAGGCATCGAAATTAGGTTCTTATAGAAGATCAATCCATCCCCCACAACATAATTCTCATGATCTCCTGGCTGTTCTTGAATGGAGGAAATTAAATTAGCGGAAGCTGAATGCCATGCATGAAAATTTCGAAGAGAAATCAGGCGGGCCATCATTAGCCTGGACACAACCCATAACACATGACATGATCTCTCAGGCGACCGAGACAGTGCATCATCCGTGCCATTTTCTCACCTTGGCCAGTGCACAATAACAAAGTCATAACCCATGAGCTTAGTAATCCAACGTTGCTGATCAAGAATGTGAATGGCTTGATCTAATAAAGCTTTGAGGGGCTGATGATACATTTGGATGGTAAATTTTGTACCCAAGAGATATTGGCATCATTTTTTTTTTATAACTTCAGAAATAACACAGAACCCCCTGAGGTAAGTGGAGGAGTCCTAGAGTTTCGGATAGAGCTGCTTGCTGAAAAATGCAATGGGATGTCCTGATTGCATTAGCATAGTGCCCACGCCAGTGCCTGAAGCATCAGTTAGGATAACGAAGGGTTTGCGAAAATCGGGTAGGGTTAGGATAGGAGTGGTGATGAGGGCAGCCTTGAGGGAATTAAAAGCTGCCTTAGTTTGAGGAGTCCAGACAAAAGTATTCTTTCTTAAAAATTGGGTAAGGGGTACTAAAATTTGGGCATAGAGAGCCACAAATCTATGATAGCACCCACCTAACAAGAGAAACCCGCATAGCTGTTTGACATTTACGGGCAGAGGCTAGCATTGCATGACATCAATTTTAGAGGGATCCATGGTTACTCCATATTTGAACACTGTGTGACCCAAATAAATCATGGTAGAACACCTGAACTCACATTTGGCTTGTTTGGCATAGAAGGAGTTTTCCATCAAAATTTGGAGGACCTGCTAAAGATGCTGGAAGTGCTGTTCTTATGAAGGGTTGTACACCAAAATATCTTCAAGAAATGCTAACACAAACTTTCAGAGTACAGACCGGAAGATAGCATTTATTTCGAACTAAAAAGTAGATGGAGCATTAGAAAGGTCAAAGGGCATCACCAAGAATTTGTAATGACCTTCATGGGCTCAGAAGGCTATTTTGTGGACATCCTCCGGGCTGACTCGTATTTGGTGATAACTAGCTCATAAATCTAGCATCGAAAGGACTCTGGCACCGTGAAGTTCATCCATGATGGGTATAGGAAACCTGTCCTTAATTGTAATAGCATTGGGTGCCCGATAATTAACACAAAATCGCCAACTCATCCTTCTTTTTAACAAGCAGAAAAGGTGAAGAGAAAGGGCTTGTACTAGGCTGAATGATCCCTCATCAAGCATTTCTTGAATGAGTTTATCCATTTCTGCTTCTACAAATAAGGATACCGATATAGTTTGACATTCACAGGACTAGAGTTTGGTTTTAAGGGAATATGGTAGTCAGAGGAGCAGTGAGGAGGTAACCCATGGGGAATGAAAAAAAATTGGCAAAGAAGGAAAAAAAACTACAAAGAGTAGTAAGGATATTGGGGTTAACATGCAGAGGTAAGGAGGATTGGAAAGAGGATACAGTGGAGTTGTTGCCCAGAGTGGTCTCTCGAATTGGAACGATTATCAGTTGGAAATATGTGGTAGCAGACTTGGTTAATCTCCTCACTGCAACTGGCCTAATGTCATGGGGGACATTGTAGCCTTAGGCAACTCGTGTAAAGTGAACTAACTACCAGCATAAGTAAAGCTCATCCATAAAGCCTTACAGTTGAATAGCACCGGTCCAATCGATGTCAACCATTGGACCCCAAATACTATGTCAGCTCCATATATGGGTAGCAAATAGAGGTCCACGGTGAACTGAGTTTTCCCCAGAGTGACCAAAACATTAGTACAAGCCCTTCACAATGCAGGGAATCTCTATTCCTAATTGTAATGTTTAGATGGTGAGAGGGCTCTATCGAAAATCCCAAATATTTGGCCATGTGTGTTTGAAAAAAATTATGAGTAAAGCCACTGTCTACTAGTATAATCATCAAATGACCAAAGATGACTCCTTGCAATCTCAATATGGAAGGAAAAAAGTAGTCCTCTAATGCATGGAGAGAAATAGTTAGAACATGGTCTGTTGTGGGGGAAAGAGACTCTACCTCTTGAGAATGTTTTAATGGTGAATCCGTGTTAGTGGACTCGGCCTTTGAAATTGAGGTTGCCGTCGGGGAAAGCCATCTTTCTCAGCCAACATACATAAAAACTATGTGGGTTTACACTTATGGCCCGATATGAACCATTCATCACAATTAAAACACAGCTCTCTTTCTTGTTGCGCTGCCATCTCTGTGAGTGTTAATCTTTTTATCGGTAATTTGGGTGGAAGGCTTTGAGGAGAGGAATTTTTGGGTGGTGATGTGAAGATGTTATTGGTTGTCTTGGCCAGTGGTGGATAATGGGTACTGGACCAACCACTATCCACTTCCTCCTCCACATGTTAGGCCATGCTGATGGCTTCTAGCAAGGATAATGGCTTCAATAAACTCCTGTCCACGCCAGCGTTATTCGCAAAGAATTGTCAAGTGCAGAGAATAAAGCCAAAATTGACTGGACAACGAATCAACAAGCCACCTGGTGAAGGAATGTCCAAGGAAGATGACAAGCCAAATCCCATCAATGAATATATCGGGAGTTGAAAAATTCAAACATCTCGACATGGGGGCTAGTGATGGATACAACTATAAATAGGCTGGCCCAGAAACTAACCCCACATACGAAGAAAGGAATACTAGCTGACAGTAGTGGTTGACATAGCAAGTGCTTGGGATTGTTGAGGCAGCTTAACACATCTAGCTGTCACCAGCTGTGAAGCCTAAGGGAGGTTGAACCGTCTCCATCGGTTATAAATACCCCTTCACCCTTGTAGGAAGGGGCAAGCAATCCCAGCTCCTCAAGCCCCCCGAAGAAAGCAAACAAACGCACTTAAGTGCCCCTCAAAGAGCAGAGTCCCTCTTTCCCAAGGCGAGTCAAACCTGTGAGCACACATCTCACTCACCACACCTCTCCTTGACGACCAAATCTCTCTCCCTCTCTCTAAACCGCATTCAATAGTGCGCACCATCTAACCCTCTAAGCTGCTTCTAGTCAAGCGTATCTCCATCTTTAAGCCGCTCCCTGTCGATTGTATCTCCAAGTAGTTCCACATTGAGCACAACTGCTAGAGCTCAATCCTCGAGCCCATACTCAATCCCCCTTTCCTCATCCATTAATGCATTATCTTAATATCCTCACATCTTTCTTTTCTTACGGAAAGATTTCTACTTAAGTGTTGGAGGATATATTGAGGAGTGAATCCCGCAAATTCTCTGACCACTTATTTTTAGATGTGGTGTGCGGGACTCAAGTTCGAGTGATGAAGATGAAATCCGCTTTAATTTGACCTGTTGAGGAAGACTAAATGGCTTTCTAATTCATATAACGGCTTGGATCCGAGAACACATCAATATTATTCAAATACTAGTTTACATTATTGTTTTCTACCAATTAAATGGTCAAATCGACTTGATTACAACTCAAATATTGTTGAACCAATTTGACCGATTCAGATAAATAAGGATTTAAGATTTGATTATTCAAATTGTAAACACCCATAAATAAATAATTATATTATTAATGTGAATATTAACAATCTAAAATTATTTGCTTTTTTTATGCTTTATTGCAGCAACTACATAAAATAAAATAGCTAGGAGAACTTTAAAGGAGATTCAATTATTATGAATTGATTGTATTTAGAGAAAAGAATAAAGAAAAGATAGACTTAAAAAATATAAAATTATGTGGGAAAAATCATTTATGTGCTTCCTTCTTTAGCAGGCAGACGGCGGCGATGCACTGGATCCTTGCTTGCTCAAACGTGCTGCTCTCTCTTCTGAAACTCCTTTCCAAGGATATGCACTTGCTTACCCTTCGAGGTGCTTGCTCAATTAGGAAAGGCTTTGAAGTCTGATCATCATTCCATATACTTTTGTTCCTTTATGATAACGTATGTTAGTTGTTTAGAGCTTATACTTTGTAGAAAGGACTCGACGAATAGAACTATCGAGTACTTTTGTCTTTATGGCTCCAATGTTCTTGTATGGTGTGAATGATTGGAGCGCTTGGAATATTTATCCTCTGACGCTTGAGTTATATTGGCTTGGCAGTCTAGTGCTCTAGAAACTCATACTTTTGATGGTTCAACTCATAGCTACTCGTCTCCACGCTTAGCGGGGACAAGGGCCGGCCGACCCCACCTCGAGTTTTCCAGGGTCGAGCATCTTCTACTACTTGGTATCTTGATGACTTGATGTTTGGCCAGCTGGCGCCTTGGCGATTCGTCATCTGGTTGGTCATCCCGAGCGTTTAGCAGGGAGTCTAGCCAGGTAAATTAGTCTCGAGCTTGCAAGGGCCATGTGCTATCCATCTACTCTTCTTGAAAATTGGTATGTCAGGTCATTATGATTGGCACTGCATCGCCGAATAGCAGATTTGGGAGCTAGGACTACTGCTGCTAGCTCTTTGCACAAGGGACGATGTGTCGGTGATCATGATGAGGTAGCGAGTAGACGCACCACAGCACCCGCGGGTGAGGGCACATGGAGAGGCTACTATGAGGACGTGCCGCTTCAGCGTCTCTACAGAACACCACTGCTAGGTTGGGGCATTGTCTATTTAAGTGCTAGCCTTCAACAATTCTTTTCATCTCTTGGCCTCTATAGAAATCTCTGCTTTTGTTATTACTTTCTGGATAGTTGATTGAGATGTTATCGATATTTCAACTTTGCTCGCCCTGGCACAGGGAGCGTTGTCATTCTCTTCGCCTGAGCCTTCGACCGATGAGGGAAGCATGGATGGGAGAACAGCGGAGGAAATCAAAGAAGAGGACTCAGTGAAAAGGACCACCACTAAGGAAGGACGCCACCCGGGCACTCCACTCCTCAAGCCCCATGGATCCCTGAGGATGCCTCCAGGCCTCGAATCCATTGGGTCTTCTCGCCAAGTATGCTCATCTCGTCAGGAAGTAGTACAAATCTTTGCATATATGCTTTGCCGATATTTTCTCTAGCTGACCCCTCTTTTTTGTTTGACAGCCTTAGAGGGTGCCTTGCTTATTGTAGGAGGTCGTTCTTTTGCAAGGAGATGAGATTGCTTGCTTATTGTACATGCAAACGGATCGTGTCATCGAGGAGATGGAGTATTGGGTCGATGCTACAGTCGGGGATGCATTGTAGAGTCAAGCATGAGCCAACTACCTCGACCAAGCTCTGTTTGAGTTTGAGGCGAGATTGGGAGAGCTCTCCAAGGATAGAATCGCATTACTCGAGGGTGAGTTGAGGACCAGGTTCTGCTCTGAGGAGGTGGTCCCCATCCTGGAGACGTGGTTTCAAGAGGGCATCATTTCTTCAAACGGATAGTCTCCTTGGCTATGCCTGTCTTCCCTGTTGGTTTCTTGGACTCAAGGAATGTTGGAGCTTCTCGCCACTTGGACCTAATTGGCTTCCCAGTTAGAGAGAGTAGAGGGCCTGTGCCACGTTCTTCGAGGGGCCTTTGACTATAGGATAATTATCTGGCAAGGTCGTAAGTGTAGATAGTATCTTGTATCTTTTGAGGCCATCAGATTCCTTCAAACATGTATATATCTTGATCCTTTAATGAAGTAGCTGGACCACTTCGATTTTTGTTACTGACAATTCTATTGAGTGCTGGACTTTTTCGTCCAATGCTTTGCTGCTCGTCGGCTAAGTACTGATGCCGAGGCATTGCAGAGTCCGGTGCTGACCACTTGCTTTGATCGTAGGCTACCTGAGCCTTATGTGAGGCCCAAAAGCTTACTGAGGGGAAATTTTGGACTTTAGACTGGATCACATTGCTGTCAGGACATGATTCGGGAGTGAGCGATAAGAGAGATGGAGAGTCGGGTGAGCACTATTGACATTGTTGCCGTCAATTTGGTTGCGCACTCTGGATTGCGCTTCCTCCTGCCGGGAGGAAGTTGTGGCGTTGGGAACACATGCTTGTTGGCTGAGCCTTGTGGCTATCGTCATCGGGCTTTTGCTAGCCTAGGTTGTCACTCACAGGTACCTGTCGGTGCTCAGTCCTACTGGAGGACACCGTAACTTTCATGTGTTAGGTCCTAATCCACCACCATTGTAAACTGATGGTACTCATCCCTTTAGGTGGGAGTTGTCATACACATGGCTAAAGAAACCCTCTAAGGTTTTGAATTTGACCACGCATAGGTTGCTTTGTGACGGAATCGAGGTTCAAACTAACATCGTATGGACTGCTCAGTATGGGATTGAGGTTCAAATTTGACCGCGTATGAATTGCTTGGTATGGGACCAAGGTTCAAATTTGATTGTCTCTGGGCCACTCGGTTTAGGATTGAGGTTTGGTAACAGGTGAATGGGAATTCACTTGATTTATGGAATGTTATGCAAGCATTTGTATGAACAGGTAAACAATGAACAAATAGTTATTTTATTCATCAGGGTATGATTCAAGCACTCAATATGATGTATTTTAAACTTACTTGGATTTGACATGGAATCATTGTTGGCACTCATGGTGGATGGTGCACTTTACCCTTGGGACTGGGCAGCTGCTATCGCCAACACGTGACCTGCAGGTGCCGAGGGTGGACTTTGGTCATTGAGAAGGAAGTGTCTTTTGGTGTGGAATGCTGCAAGCGAAAGGGGACCAAGGGCTCGGCCCTTCTGGTGGACACTCGAGACAGATTCCAACACTAGACTGGCCTTTCTAGTAGTTTTAACTTTAAATTTTTATACATGTTAAAAATTCAGATTTAATATGTGATATATTCGGCTGATTTGGTTGCCGATTTGGTCATCGATTTAGGGCCAGCTCGGGTTAATTTCATCAATCAAAATTTAGCACCATTACTTAATGATTTGGCTATCGGTTCATGGCTTATTTAACGGCTGGTTTAAGGGTTGGTTCATACTATTATTATTATTAATTTCCATCATTTGTAAACCGGCTTGATGAACTAGTTTGGGGTTCAATGCATTTTCATTAGTTGAAAATGTTGGCTAGTTTATTCGCTGGTTTAAGGCCCGGATCGGTGGTCGGTTTGAGGTATATTTTTACTAGTTTATACTTTAACATTACTTTATGATATCTTGGTTAGTTTGGGTACTAGTTCAACTAGTTTGGGAACTGAATCTAGGCCAATTCAGTAGCCACAATTCTAGCATCAACATGGATGCTATCTATCAGTTCTAATACTATTTAGGGGCCCAATTCAGTAATCAATTCAAAAGGCTTTAGGTGGCCGGTTTACTGGTAGATAGATTAGTCTCGGTATATGATACTTTGGTTGGGCTGGCTGTTGGGTCAGCTGGTTTGGGATCCGGTTTGGTCAGTTTTCCTCAAGCTGTCAAATTCAGCATCAATAAGGATACCAAGGGGCCAGTTATGTATTGTTGATTTTATGGCCAATTTGAGGTCAGTTTATGACCAGTTCGGGGAGTCTTCTTATAGCTAAGAGATTTAGTATTAAGGATTTATTCGATTTGTGGCCGGTTCAAGCAATATCCCAGCCGATTCAAGTATAAGTTATAACTGAAGGTTCAGCATCAGCATTTATTGTCACAGTCAGATTCTGCCTCTATATTGGTGAACGATTCAGGACCGATTTAGGGTTAATTTTTAAAGGGTGAGATTTGAAGTCAATATGACTACCAATTCAGCTAATTTAGAGTCCGATTTATAGGTTGTAATTTCAAATATCAGCATGATTGTTGAGATCAGTTCAGTTGCTGAAATGAAACCTAGTTCAGTGACCTATTTAGCCCATTTTCATGAGCCAAAATTTCACAGTTTCAATAAGAGACTTAATTAGTTGGTCACTAAATTGAAGCCGGTTTAGTGATTATTTGGTAGCCAGTTCAGCTCATTTATAGTAACTAGTTTAGCTTCTAATTCTGGCTTCAACATTTCAGCCATGTATATCTCATACTAAAATGATGATATGACCAAAAATATTAGGCAATTTAAGTATTAGAGTAATAATATTTAAGAAAATTAACAATAAATAGTAACAATTAAAGAAAAGATTTTGAATACACTTGCCAAATTTCAATTGAATCCTCTTCCCTTCTCCAACTGCCTTCGCTTCTTTCTCTCAGTTTTCTCCTCTTTTTCTTTCATTTTTCCTTCTTTTTTATTCCATTCTTCCTTCACATGCGTCCTATACAAATGTTGGAGGCATGAAGCTGAGTTATCAAGCCTTGCTAGCACTTCCCGTAGCCTCGTTTTAAATCCAACGAGTGTCCCTTAATCAGCTTGATGATTCATCCTTAATTTGTTGTTTTGTTTCATTAAGAATTCGCCTAGTGGAGAGTTGTGATTGGTTACTAAATCTTTGGTGATACAGGTTGTTGATGCTTTTTGAGGTGTGAGGCTACTTTGCTGAAGTTTTTGAGTTGTTGTCGTGATGCTACTGCTGCCGTGGAGAGCTGCTGCTTCAGCTGCCGTGTTAGAGCTCCTCTCCTCTTATATTAAGCTGCCCGATTGTGTGCTGTGAGCTGTTCCCTTAGTTGGTGAAGTAAGCTGCTTTTAATTGCCCTCAATTTTGGCTAAGTGTCGTAGAAGCTGTTGCTGTGTTGTACCTTGGCTGAAGGAATTCCAATTCTTGCTGTTGCCGTGTGATGTTGGAGCAAAAATCAGATTTTGTGTTGCTTCCCAATAGAATGTATATATTAGCTACTGCCCAAGTGCCTTCTCACCAACCGAACTTTAATTCGGTTGCTAATCGGATCAAATTTCGACGACTGAATGGTCTTCTTATCCCTTGGAATTTATTCGATTGTCATTTGTGTCAATTAATTATGCTTACGTCAGTCCATTAATTTAATTTGCACCAAAATTACATCACGGGATAAATATTAGTATAATTAAATTCAATACGTACACATAAGCATATAGATGTTGCATCAATTGAATACAAAATACCAAAAGGATATCTACGTAGTATAAACAGTTAATATATTAGCTAAATAAAGTATCTTTGATA